>VZRX01018053.1:129980-214094 GCA_013398075.1 Notiomystis cincta | reverse complement strand
GGTGTTTGTTTCTTTGTTGGGGTTTTTTGTTTCTTTTTGATGGGGGGGGGTTTCCCCCACAGAAGTTATATTGTGGCTTTTCCCAGTTCCTAACAATCCCATCTCCATCTCTTATGCATCTTTTCCCCACCTTTGCTTTTGAATAATCATGCCTGTAGGTGAGAATTTGTAAATTAAAATTGTACTGTCCTGCGTTATGACCTTAACTATTACTAACATTCTTATCTCTAAACCTCTGACTTCCTTAATTAAGTCCAAGATAAACACCTCTATGTGGAATCTGATGGTGATTATTTGAAACAACACATTTTTGTCATACCGATGCCTTTTTGGGACTACTTAAAAACAGAAGCCAGACCAAATTAAGGGTAATATTTATTGAAGGGTCTCTAGGTACATTTCAGGCAGATGAAGCCCCCCCCAGGGGCTACACCCAGAAATGGATGACAGGTCACAGGTTTTCATGCTTTTATGAGTTTGGTCCCTTTGCATATTGAGGGTTAATCTTCCAATTACAGCTTCAGGTAATGAAGTCATTTACCCCAAGTTTGCTCTCCCTCAACTCCCTTTTGTTTACATTTCTCAGGGCCTGAGACAGTAAGGTGTCCTTGATTCCCAGGCCTGGAGAGGAATTGTTGTGTCTGACCAAAATGGGAAAGCAGCAGCTAACACTCTGTGTGGAGTTTAGAGTTATACACTAAAGAATTGCAGGATTACAAATATATGAAAAATACAAAAGCTGAAATCCTAAGGCATCAATACAACCAGATATGAGAAGTAATTAGAAATTGGGAATGTACAAAAGTGCCAAGGAATTTAAATTGTATTACACTGTTGACTATTGGGATACTATTTCTACAATTAAAAACATATTTTAGAATTTTTACATTCATGGGAAATTTTATTTGCTCGAGAAGGACAGCAGCTGTATTTTTTTACCCTTTTGCAGTAGGATTTATGTCAGAATGACAACAGAAAGCATAGAAATAATAAAAATGGCTTCCTTTAAATGGTTCTGCCTTTAATGCAAGGAGTCCTTGAGTTTCCAGTCTCAAGGACTGCACAAGTGTGCCTGACAAGTGAGCCTGGACTGGCAGCTTTCTGTGGCTCAGAGACACCCAAATATTGTACAGTGGACAGATTAAAAAATGGAATTAGCTTAAAAAGAGTAGAATTAGGATTCATGTTTTCCTTTGTCCCATTGCCTAAGAGCTTTACATATAATAAACACAGTCATCAAAACTCACTTATGACAAGTAAGAGTTGGCTTGTGCATCATTTATCACAGAGTTCTGCCACAGGTCTCATCTTCATGCACTTGAACATGGAAGATGTGTTGCCTTGGAGCACGCCACATTTTATGAAGTATCCAACTTTTCATGGGGATGATACTAAATGAACAGCATTCTTATTTGCCTGGAAATTTATGCCATACACCAAATACCATTTTATCTGTGATTACTTAGCAGGAACCATCTGTCACATCCCCACCCCCACAGTGCTGAGGAAGGCAGGGACTGAAGGTGAGAAGTATATTTACTTCTGACAACAAAAGCAGCTGCTGCTGTTACTTTTAGCTGTAAGGCAAACATGCTGGAAAAGGTGACTATCTGTTGTGCCTCTAGTGTGCTGGGACCAAACATGTCTGTTGATGACAGCAAACCTCTTAAATTTTGGAAGAAAATTGCTTTATGGATTGTGTCAGGAGGGCATGTACTAACACAACTTCAGCTGGGAGGTAGAACCAAGAAGAAGAAACTTTGGGCTAGAAAGTATCAGGACAAATTCAAGAATCTCCCCCTTCTCCTGCCTTCCTTTTGGTAGAAAATTATACTGCAAAAGAGATTATTTTTCTCTAACAATAACATGAGATTCTGAAGTTAAGCACAGCAGGTAGAAATACCCAGTACAGAATTAGAAAAAAAAAAATAATTTGCATATTCATATGCTGAAATCTTTTCCAGTGCTGACAGCTAACTATTCCAAGTGGAAAAGGTACAAGCTCTGCTGTTCCGTCTGCCAATTTCTCTTCTTAAAACTCTGGCACTGTGTTTTGGGGGCTGTGTACTCTAATCTCTGTTACTCTTACCATCATTCATCAGGCTAAGAAAGATATTTACAGAGACAATTTTTTTTTTTTTTTAATAGGATTGCAGAAAATAAATATACTTTTAAATGTGTGGGAAAGGGAAAAGGGGTATTTCATCAGTAAAACCACTTAATTCCTGTTAGCTTCTTTCATGGTGCACAAGGGGAGTGCTGTGCTAGGATGTAAACATACCTAGAGCATATTTCAAGACCAAAATATAAACATTGGTGGGAAAGGGCACTTTATGCAAATGTGTTTCCTGAGTGATGGCTCTCCCTCCCTGATGGTTCTAGTAAGACAGAATAATTTGGGAAAATAAGTGGAGTGTCCTGCCCTTCAGCTCTTTTCTCTTTTCATGTACATCCCCTTGTAAATATGATAATGACAAAATAAAAGGTTCATTTAGGTGGGAGCTTCTTCTAAAATATTTTTAATATATCACCTTAGAAAATGTAGAGATAAAGCAGAGCTATAAATGACAACACTTATAGGAAGAGGAAACAGATCAACATGCTTTACTCTGTATTGCACTCATTTTCCTTTTACAGCCCACCTGTCAGTCCTGTTATCATTGTCTAGAAAAGAATTTACAGTAAGTCTTTGCTTCAATCAGTTTCCATGGTAACTTGGTTCTGTTTTAAAACCTTTACATAAAAATGGCTTGGTTAAAATGATAATGAGCTGCAGTGCTCGTCCATACCTGAACTACCTTTCCCATTGCTCAAAAATAATCAGATAGGGGTGTCACTGCATCTGCTCTAGTTCCTTTGGTGTCTACAACACTGTTTTAGTAACCAAGTCAGATCAGCTTGCCATCTGGAAATCTCAGTTTTCAGAGGTGTAGAGGGTTCAGGCTACTGGCTGGTGTTTGTACATGACATGATGTAAAGCAGAGAAAATCATACTGGGCTGTGGAGATTTGAGTTCACTGGGGAAGGATCCTGTGCATGTTCAGTACCTACAGTGAGGCTGAAAGCTCCAAGGACCATGGCAGATTTAACATATGAACCAGAAAAGGCAGACTGTCTCCCTTGCAGAAAACACTTTTCTCAAAGGTATGAAAAAGAAATTCCCTTCCGACCCAGATCAAGGGGAAGAAAAGTTCAAAAAAACCAACAAACAAACAAATGAAAGTTTTAATTGATTCAAAGAATATTGTGATAATACTCCATTGTTATGGATATGAATGTTTTATCCAGCATTTAGTTTTCCCTCACCCTAGTTTCAAGCTTCTCTCTTGCACTCACAATTTCTGATTTTCTGGCCCAGTTTGACTTTGTCTTTGACAGTCTTGTTTTTAATTCTGATTACTTTATACGAATTCTCATCTAGGAGCAAAAAAATCAGCATTTTTAAAATGTAGCTTAATAACACACGTTTCAATTACAGGGGAATCTTAAAAGAACTTTTAATGTGTATCTGATAGAACTCTTCAACAATTACTCTGAAAACTTGCTGCATTTCATAGAAGATGACACCTTCCCTGTGCTATCAGAAATTCTTAAGATTCTGTACTAGATCTGCTCTTGTATTGAGTAGCTTAATATTTATATAAGAAGTTTTTTGTTCCATTAGAGGCACTGATAGAGTTTATGAAAATAATCTTACACATCTGTATCTTCCAGGCAGGCATTTAAAAAGCTGCTGAATGTAGGTATACACCAGTTAATTTATACTTGAGTTTCTCCAAAGACTTGGTAAAGATCTCATGTTTCAGCATGGGACAACACATTATTTTTCCATGGTAAGTGGTTGTCCAGCTGGTCTATATTAAGCATGTTAAATAAGAGAATCAACTTGGTCATCTACTGATTCCTTTGGGTAATGTAATCTCCCTGTAATTTAGTTGCCCTTTAAAAGGAATCAGTATCCTGTCCCAAACCAAATAATACGGGTGCACTAGAACTTTGATTTAGACCTACATAATTCCTCCCCAAAACATTGAAAAAAACCAGCTTTCAAATGTATTTTTTTCCAGCCCTTATTTTTAACTAACAGTTTCATTTACTCCTGATGTCCTAGCACTGTCCTGTAGTCATTAATTTCTGAGGGAAGGGCATTGTCAAATCAGGGTATCATAAATCTGCCGAATTCCTTTCATCATTCATGGCAGTAGTGTCTTCACAGTACTCCTTTGTGTCAGTAAAGCATGACCTTCTCTGACTGATCTGTGCAGACTGTGCTTAACTGAACTGTGCTTTTCCAGTGAGCATTTTAACTTTCACACAATGATTTTTTCAACAACTGACATCCAAACAACTGGTCTCTGTTTGCCGGATGAAAGAATAAAGAATAAATAACATCTGATGGTTGAAAAAAAAGTAGTTCTTATTTTTAGTACTTTTAATATCTTTTATCTCAACTGAACAATTAAATCTGCTTAAAATTTCCATGGTTTTTAATTTGTTTTGTAATCCTTTGTATAAAAAAGAGGGCTGATTCTGTGCCTCTTCACTTCTGTAGCATGATGGATTCCATCCTGATGAAAAATCAGTGCTCCAGAAATACTGTACCTTGATATGAAAACTGATCATACCAGTTGGCTGCCTGAGATGGGAAATTCCTTATTATACATGGCTTTTAATACTTTACTTCATTTAATTAACCTGCTCATTACAGTGTAATGCAACAGGCTATACTTTCTTTTGCCCTGAATTTTTTTCATATATACAGCAGATCAATTTCTAACTGCAAAACCATCTCAGTTCTATTATTTGGTATTTCAGCCTCTGATTAAAAACTACTGTTAAATTTAGCGGGTCTTATTCCTTTAATTTTTATCTCATTATGGTAAATTACTTTTTTAGAAAAGACTTTTCCTGATTAATTTTTATTTTCAGTATCTTTTACTATATTAATTATTAGCAAGTATTTGAGACTACCAGTATCCATTATTAATTTGTCTGCTGGTAGGAATTTGAAATAGTTAATCTCTGTGCCTTAAATTATTCTATGATTTTTTCTCTTTTTCCTCTACCCTCATGTGCTACTCTATACAGCTGGGGTTTTTTTATTTTGCATACAATTAATAAGATTTTATTTGATACCTATTTTCCCCCTCAGTGCTTTCTAAAGATATATATTTGGAAATCTAGTTATATTGTGATTAAAGTAGAACAAACCCGTTTGGATAAAATAATTAAAGCTCAAATATTCATGCAGCCGTGAAACTTCACATTAAAAATCTCAGACAGCTCTGCTGCAGAAGGCTGAATGGACTGTGTATAAAAAAGTATGTAAAATGAGTATTTGTAGGGTAAGAAGTTAACTGTATTTCCAGTTGTTGCTGCTATATGCTTTTGAGCTGGATGAACTCTGCAGTGGTAATGAGAGCCTCAGGCACCTCCCACTTTCCTGGTTCCTTTGGTCCTCTGTGTCCTGTGTGATGCATTGTCCAAGCTTCCACATTATGTCCTAAATTTACTTCCAAGATACCTCGCTCTCTGATTTCCTTCTCCTTATGCAAAGTGTCTCCTGTCCCTGGTGAGAAATCATGTTTTGAAGTGTGTTACACAGGAGGAGATGAGCAGAGGAATACCACCATGAATGTTACAGGAGAGAAACTGGAGGTGCAGAGAGAGCTTGGAGGGAAAAGCAGGGCTTTATTTCTGCTCTCTGCTTGCTCCTTCTGTGAGTAGCACAGCCAAGACAGAGTTTGAAAGAAAGTTTATCAGGATCACAACGTTGTTTGCTGCCAAATTATCAGAGTAGAAGGGCCCACAGAACTTTCCCTTTGTCATGTGTGGTTTGAGTCAGAACTGCAGCACATGAACTCTTTCCTTCATCTGTTCTCTTGCCTCCAGTCCTCCTCCTGACAGAGGCACTGGCCTAAATACTACTGATCTTTATTGTTGTGACTAGTAAACTAAAATTATTTTATAATGGTGTAGGGTAGGACAGAGCAAATAGTTGCCATGGACAGAAGAGTTAAAAGCTCAGACCAAACCTTTAGGCACAGTTCAGAGACCACCAAACTTTGTTCTGGGGTCTTTGGTCCTTGGAAGACCAAAAATTATTGTCAAGAAGTTTAATTTAATTTAATTTAGTTTAATTTAACTTAATTAAGAGGTTCTTGTCTCTAGAAGCTCTTTGTGATGACTATTGACATGTGGGACTAATCAGATCAAGTATTTGTCTTTTAGCAGAACTGTTTTAAAAAAACACACCATTCAGGTCACACTAAAATTAAAAAAGTTCCACCTTGTTTGGAAGATAACTGGTTATCACAAACACAGTGTTTCATGTCCCCTAATAGCACTGAAAAAGTAGATATGTATAGTTTGAAACTGAGTTTGCTGTCTCAAGGTGACAAAGACAAAGGTCTACAATATAACAGAGTTAGGCTAGTGAGCAGGACTCAGGGAAATTGAGATTCTTTTCATGGCTTCTGGGCTTTTCTCACTCTTCTGTAAAATGGGGATCATGAGACTTCCAAAATTTGTGCAGTGGTAATAAATACATTCCAGACTCTCTGATTCCCTGCTTTTATGAGGAAGAATGAGAGCACTGCAGTGTATGTAAGTTTCTGTAGAGTCAAAAGAAAAGAAATAATTCCTCGTTTCTGGTCAACTGTCGTAATTTTGGCTTGATTTACTTCATGACTGGAATTTCCCCCATGAAGGTTTTCCATGACATTACATAAATAAATGTAGTGTAATGTATCATTCTTCTAAAATTGGTATCAAGTCCCAGATGATTGCATTTCTAGAAAGAAATGCATGCTTCCCATATTACTTTTAGAAGTATTGTATAAGCAATTAATTTTCATCTGTGT
Organism: Notiomystis cincta; assembly: GCA_013398075.1. Lineage (NCBI taxonomy): Eukaryota > Metazoa > Chordata > Aves > Passeriformes > Notiomystidae > Notiomystis > Notiomystis cincta. The sequence continues at coordinate 207,231 of VZRX01018053.1, read as the reverse complement.
ACTGAGAATCTGGGGTTTGCGGGTTTATTCATAAAATCCAAATTAGCTTGTTTGATTTTTCCTCTTCCTTTCCTTCTTTAAAAAAGTGTAATTTGAAGGAAGCACAAAATCAGATTGAAGAAGTCATTTTGGGCTCTTGAGATTATATGGCAATTATATTCCTCTTAAAAAGTGAAAAGAATTAATCTTTTCTAAATTACAAATGTGAAAAGAGTCAGCTATGGCACTGTATGTCTTAAGCTACAACAAAAAAAGCAGGGTCAATCAACAGAAGAACTTTGTCAGTCTGGGTCTGGCATTGTTCTAGAAAATGGGGCAAATATCAATCTAATATACAGAATATTATGAATTCCAAGGTTACACATTCCATAGCTATGTGTCTCATTCACCATGTTTGAAGTCCAAAGTACCTTATGGATGACTCAGCTTTTAAACTGGAAGTAAAGCTCAAAGGGAAATGGGTTTGATAATTTTTGTTAAGATGTCAGTGTAGTCACTCAGAATAGGCTAGAAAAATAGTATTAGGATGAAACAAAAAGATTTTTGCAAATCTGTCAATGTGTAAATGTGTAGGCTTCTCTAGTCACCTTTCTCCCCATCATCTCCTAAAACACAAGTATAAAATCAAGACTTAAGACAGTGTAGTCTATAACAGTTAAAGAAGCTCAGCCTTAAAAAGGAGAAAAAAAAATCAAATAAATTCCTGTGAAAAAATTAGGGTAAGACTCTCCAGAAAATCAGAATTCAAAACATATGTTGAGGAGCTGAATGCTGATCTGAGTCTAACAAAAACATTTAAAAAAAAAAAGTCTGTAGAGCAAGTAACTGTCATTTGTATAAGTGATGTTCTAATCTTTGTGCTGTTCAGGTGTTTTCCTGTCAGAATTGTTTTACCTTACTTTCCCTTCTATCCTTTTAAAAGGACAATAAATCTCTAACACTGCCTTTAATACATACAAAATTACCTATCTAGCATCTTTTATATTGTTAAAATGCCCAGTCCTTTACGGTCCATATTCAGAACTTTCAATAGCTGAGTAAATTGATCATGCATGTCTTTAGGAAGACACTGGAGTTAGTGCTTCGTAGATCAAAAGCCCTCTGAATCACTACCCAAACTTAATTGTTTTGATGGAGGAACTTAATAGGCAAGCTCTGTTTTTCTAGCAATTTTCTTTCAATAGTAGTATAATAGTGGGAGTTGCTCAATTGTTATTGGAGTGGGGGTTTTTGTCATTTTTTGTTTGTTTTGCAGAAACAGAAGTTACAAGACAATTTTTTTGACTCAAGAAGCTTAGTCCCTCATGAGAATTTGTTACTTTTACTGCTATAAAATTTACAAACCCAGTCGTTATTGAAGCCATGAAAACTAAGTAAAATCAACCATGCTAGACTTACAAATACCTAAAATAATTTTTTTAATACTCACATACTCTTTTTCATTTCTGAATGATGGCTGTAATGTTCTCAGCAATGCAAAATTTAGATTTTTAAATCTGGGGAGTGGGAGTTGAGAGAGAACAGTGATGCATCCTACAACTACAATGAATGAGCTCAGTATTTTTAAGGTCACTTCTCTTTGTTACAGATATCCCTGATGGCTGCCTAAAATCAATTAAATTTAATATATTCTCACTAAATTTCTGCTCCTCAATAGTACAGTAACACATTTTATTAAAAGCACGAGAGGCAGTTTGGGGATTTTTAAAATCTAGAATTAAAAAGAAAGATAAGGAAAACAAATGCTGCTTTTCTGTACTCATAGTCATGGGTTGAGTTATGGGGTTTTTCCTCTTAGGTTTGCTTTTCATTTCTATAGTATTACATTGGGAAATGATCCATTAGGTATTTTTTTGTGTGTGCATCAGATGCCCAGGTGGTGTAAGTTAGCTACACTGACTTCAGTGAAGGAGTACGGATTTGTATCCCCACGGAATGGAGAGCATAGACATGTAACACAGCAAAGCATAAAACCTTTCTCATCTAGCAGAGATTATCTAGCTTCACGAGAATTTCCAAGTACTTAGTATCTTGGACTAAGGACTAAAAATCTTGGTGGGAACTTTGCCACTGCCTTCTCTAGAGCTAATGGAAAATATTCACATTACTCAGTTTTAAGCTACTAGCTCTGATCAGATGATTACACAGAAATTTAGAAAAGGTAAAGTTGATTTTTTATGGTCCAAGTCCCTATTGAACAAAAAGAAGGAACTATATTCTGTTAAGCTCTTTTTTGAAATTCAAATTATGTTGATACCTTAGGGAAATGTCTGACTAGAGGCTAACAGGGTTTGCATGAGCTCTAGATGATTAACCTACTTTATATTGCTCTCACCACCCTGCATTGGTTAATCATTACCCTTAGCAATGTCTTCAACAATTAGATAAAACATCATTTATTTATTTTCTATATTTAGAAAACCTTAATCTTATTTTTCCTTTATTTTCCATCATGCTTGGCATATGATGGAACATGTATAGTAGAATTAATGTAAAGCCCCAGTCTCTATCCCTGACGAGATTCAGATGAGTTAATTCTTTACTGTCCCTCCAGGCCCGGTATCCATTACTGTTGAATCAGATACTATGAGTTTCTAACTGGCAATGAACAAATTTTAAAATTCAGTCAGGCATTTTCTCACTCAGAATCTGGTTTATCAGCTGTTTGGTATTTTTTTCCTGAAGCATTAGACAACTGCTTGGGAAGTCTGGAAAAAAGAAGACAGTCTGTTGTTCTGGTAGTTTTGTGATGCAGTTCTGAGTATGTGTGATGATTAGATGGTGTGTTTCCACTCAGAAAACAATTACACTGAAGTAGGAGGACTATTGGGTTATTATAGATGGGCTTTCTAATGGTGAATACATTATGGAAGTGAAAAAGAGTTTTGCAGGTTCATTTCCAGGCCTACCAGCTGCAACCCTGCAGCCACAACACAACTAGAAATATGTAATCTATTTACTTTTCCATTCCTCTGTTTCAGGGATATAAATATTGGTCTTCAGCTTTTCAAGACAGTGTTCCAGAATGTTGTCAATTATGGCTGTTACAGTGATTTTTTCAAATTACACAAGATTTTGCAATGGCCAGTTCTGCTCTACGTGCAATATATTTGCAATTCACAGAGGAATCTGACAAAGGGACTTTTACTGGATCACTAGAAAATTTTCTTTCTGTATCCTCACATTCTTTTATAAAGTTTCTAGGTTTCTCTAAGGAAAATACCCTAGCTGGTTCTTATAACACTCTGCATGCTTGAACCATAATGTCACAAGTGATATTTTTAACTTTTCTTAAGACACTAAATTAACAAGAATTCTGAAGTATATTCTTTAACACATTTGCAAAAAGGCCATATGTAAGAAAAGAACATACAGCTGTGCTTATCAGTGTGCCTCATCCTTTTCTTTTTTTCTGGTAGAAAACTAAGTCAGCTTATTATTAAGTAGAAATACATTTAGACATTGCTGAGGACATCTTTTGGAGGAAAATAAATATAAGCAGTTCATAAAATTGTTATATATGAATCAGACATTTGCAATAAAGTTTTATCTTTTCCCTCAAGGAATGCCACCATAATACCAGAACATGTAATTTCTTTTGAGAGAAGGTACTTACCTATGCCCAGTATCGGGGCAGAGTCTGCCTTTACAGCCTCAAATTAAGGAACCAATTATGATGAAGAAGACACAATAGCTAGGAAAGAACCTAGGTTTCGACATATGTACACTTCTAGAATGGATAGTGGATCTGATTTTCAGTGAACTATGGGCTGAATTCCACAAGAATACCTAATTCTTGTAATTCTTGCGACTATCAGACTAAAGAAAATTATTTTCTCTGGACTTCAGAAATTTACCTAACAGCATTATCACGAATAATCCCCAGGAACAGTCAGTCTTTTTTCTACTTAGTTTTCCTGTACACCATGAAATAGAAATATGTCTCACTAAAGTTAGTTATCCAGAAACTTTTATACTCTTTGAAAACATACAAATCCTTGAAAACTTTTACAGGGCATTGGAAGAGTGCAGAAGACATTGTGTGACATCAACATGTCCTACAGAAAGAATAAATAGGAGTGCTAGCTGGTAAAAGTGCTCAGGTGACTGGCAAAGAGACTTGTACCACATGCTGCAGTAGGATGCAAATGAAAAGCAAGAGCCTGCCAGATTCTCTGTTAACAGCTTCTTCACCAAACTCTGATGATTGATTAACCTTGAGTGTGGACCCACGATGGCACCAGACCTAGGGCACCTCTTAACCCCTCAAAGCATTGCTGCACTGGCTCAGCTGCCTGTTCCCTGCAGCAGTGTGTGAACTGAGCCATGCACAGGGGCCTGCCAGACCTACCTGGGCTTAGGTACCTGCTCTATTTACACTGCCTCTCGATGGCCAGTTCTGGAAGTACAAATGTCAACTGAGTAACTAAGACAAGGGTATATTTGTGAGACCTTTTATTTATCAGAATCTCACCACAATTAAGAAAAGAACTACATATTGTGAGCATTTATTAAAAAAAAAAAATCTGACATGCAAAATTGATACAAAATATTCTTTTAAAATACAGCTTCTTCAAGGAATTCAGTACCACATTTTAAACATTTCCCAAGCCCATATGTTTCAGAAGCTACGTATTTAAATATCTCTTTCCCAGAACTGTAATAATAGAGGATTTCATTAACGACATTTAGGAGTTTAAATTATTGCCACAGAAACTGATTTATTATAGTGCACAAAGGGAAAGAGAGAATAGTTTCCCCCCAGCATATTCTCAGTGTATATTATATGATTTATAGGGAGAATAATCACATAAATGAATGATTTTTTCTGTTTGAAAAGATATAAAGCTAGATTTATACCCAAATTAAGAAGTGTTATCAAAATAGAATAAAAAAATGTTCACCAGCAAAAATCCTGCATGAATACTAAGCACATGCTGTATATTCTGCATGTAAGCAATTTGTATTTGAAAAGGTTCAAAGCTAGGGGGTTGTAGAAAGAAACCGTGAGGAGCTGCTGTGAATTCTTGAACAAAAACGGCTTTCTAGTGTGCCATATTAAATACCTTATGATTCTGTGATTTTTTTTAAGTACTTCTACACAGACTGTGTACTAAGATAAATTTCTTTTTTCATCCATCCATCCATCCATCCATCCATCCATCCATCCATCCATCCATCCATCCATCCATCCATCCATCCATCCATCCATCCATCCATCCATCCCACTTCATTTTACTTTGATTAGATTGCCTGCTCATTTAGCACAGACTCAAGTCTTTTGCTTCCCACCCATTCCATGGTCCTTGGCCATGTTCTTTGGGGGCAGAGTGTCCTGTACTTGCTGGGCAGATCCTCTCCTGATCCTGGACCACGTGTGCTGGAGGTGGTGGATCTAGAGGGGACAAATAGTTTTGCCTGTATTGTCCTGGAACAGAACAGAGGCACCAGCATTGTGTTTAATGGGAAATTTTTTGCTGGCTGTTTGTGTCGCCATCCTTTCAACATGAATTCTGTCCATGCAGAGAGATATTATTTCCCTGGTGGTATTAACTCCTCTGGTCAGATTTGCAAAACAAAGGAGATCACTGTGCTGGATTTGAGTATAGCCTCTTAAGCCATGCCAATATTGTTTTAAAATTACATGCTTCCTATTTAACAATTAAGATAATGTAAGGCTATCTACGCACGAGCTATTTAATTTTATCCTGCCCATGACCTCTTGTGTCCATCTGTGTACTTTCAATTGCAGCTAAAACAATTTCATTTTTGACAGCTGAAACACTGGTGGTGCATCTGTTGCAGAAAAGAACTTTATGTAGGATAAGAATCTGTGTGGGAACCCATAATGCAGGTGGTCAGCTCACAATGAACTTGCCTGAGCTATTGCCTTTGCCTTGGTGAATTGATGCAAACTGCAGCCTACTTTTAACTAGTAGAACTTTCACAACAAAACTCAAAATTTGAAAATCTACATGGTCATATTTCTTTTGTGCTTCAGATGCTACCAGTACACAGGCATAGAAATACCTCACTGGTAGTTTTCATCTCTAAAATGTTGTAGTAATTCCTGTTGGAGGAATCCACATTATCCTGTGTGGGTTTTTGTGTTTATAGCGTGTGATGTAGTTCTCTCAGCAGTTTTGATGTGTTTATCAAAGGTGATTAACTACTAGAAACTTTTCCAGCTCAATTCTCAGGTGGAAGAGACAATCCAAATAAGCATACTCTGAAACTGGAAGTGGCCTCAGTACAAACCTGTATTGGCAAAATGAGGTACTTTTAGCTAGCTGAGATGGTGTACCACAGTTGCAACTGTATTTATTTTAGTCCTCCTTGTTAAGGAGCAGTCAGAAATTCTTCCTTCTGTTGAACAGAATTTAGTTTCTGTATCCCACTGCCAGAGTCTGTTGATCAGATCTAGGAGAAAGTACATGTTAGCTTTTCTGACATTGCGTTCCTTTCCATGAAATGAAGTTTCCATTACAGCTGTAAGAAACAAACTTCAGCAGTGGATCCAGAGTATGTTTTAGGGGTTTTGTAGGTATGAAATGTAAAAAAAGAAAGGTTAGTAAATGCTAGTTGTAATTCAGCAATTGGTATGGTGTGTGACCCAATACTCTAGGTGTGGTCTGTTGAGGCTAAGTTGTCCTTCAAGCCAAAGAAGTAAAAAAAAGTTAATAGGACATTTTGGACAGCTCTGAAGACCTGATTGGCTTGGCCATGCCCTTGTGCTCTAATCATAAAGTAGCTTTTCCACCGTTTCAAGACGAAATACAAGTTTTATAAGGTATTTTCAATCTCTTAGTATTTTTATTTTGAATTTTACAGCAATATAATATCAAAATTGTGAAACTGAACCATGACATTTCCTGGAATGCCCTGACTATATTAACCCTTGTCCTCTCTGAACATGTGTCTGTATAAGAATAAGACACAAGATATTTATTGCCAGAATCTGAAAACTGCATATGCCTCTACCCAATACCATTTAATCTCTTGCAATTATTTGAGTATCATGATGTAACAGCACAGAATTTAAGCTTACATGATCTGGGAAAGCTGCTGTGTACTCTTTTTCCCTTAATTTCCCTGGCACAGATCTCACCTTATGCATATCTTTGTGTTCTCCCAAGTACAGGTTTATTGGTGAACTTTTAAGATTTCACATCCCGTCCATAAATTATTGCAGCAGCAAAGTAGCAACAGTGTATACAGATTATTGGCTTTTTGTTACTACAAATATTTGATTGGCTTGATAGCAAAATAGACAGCCAGAAAAAGCAAAACAAGAATTTGATGTAATATGTAATTCAAACAAACTCACTATTGGGCTCTTTTTGATACAGGTTAAAATTGAGAAAGAAATTTAAACATACATATTTGCTATATAGTACTAAATATTAAAACAGAGAACATGCTATAGCATCATTCTTAATGTACTGCATAATGAGTGGAAGGGGTAATTGGCACTGGCTGCGACTTCAGCTCATTGCTAGCTGCAGCCATTACTGTCCAAAGTTGCATTTTAGGCTGAATGCTGACTATTCTGTCTGTGGAGAAACTTTCTGTTCCCTCTAATTAAACTGGATAATGCAATTCATGAACTGTTTCTGGATCAGTGCTCTCCTTACTTTAATGGAAATCAATGAAAAATAAGTAGGCTTCCGCGGGAGGAAATAAAAGTACAAATTCAATCTCAGAAAAACAGCCCATGAAGATTTGTCAGAAGTAGAACACACTGGTGACCTACAGCCTTTCCTGGGCTTAAAGCACTGTGCTTGCCTTGGGAATGCTAAGGGCCAGATGGAACTATTGCATGCTACTTCGAAAGGAGTTATCAAATCCTGCCGCTAGTACGTAGCCAAATAAGGCAGAGTTTTGACATAAGCTATCAAATCTTGGCACCAGTGCACCCCCAGCCAGTGGCTTTGCAATAGGCTGCTGTGGAATGACCAAAACAAATCTTGCTAAAAGGGGAGCCAGAACACTTCTGTGACTGCAATTACAATAAAAAAGGCTGCAGCTTGCCCAGTGCAGCAAATCCACTGTGTCTAGAAACCTCTCCTTCAGCAGGTTTTGCTACTTCAGCTTCTCCTGAAAACTGAAAGACGTAATAGTCCCTACTAAGAACAGAAATGCAGCACCAAGTTAGATTCTCCTAGCCCTTCTTTCCCTTTGCCTGTGCAGAGGGACCTTGCAATGATTTGCGTTTCTTCTGTGGCCTAAAGCATTCTTCTTTAACAGAGAGAATAGCTCCCTGTATTAATCTGGAGAGACATCCCTTGGCTAACAGTGCATGATGTGTTGCTCCTAGAGGAAACCAAGTGGGATTTTGGACAGTAAAGCAGAAATTGGGTTGCTTTTCTACTTTTAATAACGTACCTGTTCAGATATAAATTTCTTTCTTATTTGTTGGCAGAGGGTGTGTAGGTATTTTTAAAATATTGTCAGAAGATGCAATAAAGGTGGTTTTCAGTTTCTAACGTGATGTAATTTGGAGACAAATATTAATAGGTTTTGGTGTGAACCAACATTTCCATAACCTTGTAGTTGCTTTGATAAGACAACTTTGTTGTCTGGGAAGCTAGAAAAGCCCAAACTTTGTGACAGTGTTCCAAATCTATACTGAAAAAGATTTGTCAAAATTCTAATTTAAAAATTCTCCAAGAATCTTTCATATGCAGATCATCTCAGAAATCCGAGTATTTATATCTCATTTAGTGCATGTGCTTTATAACTATCTAGAATGTTTAATGATAATACTTAGGTTTCTATGGAGATGTAAGCATATTATAGACCAGCAGCAAAAGCCCTTCAGGCATGCAGGGGCAACAAGGTGGATGACAACAGTCAGGTTGCATGGGAACGATGCACATCATTGTGAGGGGCTGGCAGGGCAGATGACCAGGCCTCTGTCTTTAGCTGCACAGCTGCAATGCCCAAGGGCATCTTTAAAAAGCTGCTTATTATCACGTCTCAGATTCTCAATTTCATCTCTCTATCCATCGCTGGTTTTGTCACGTTCCAACTGTTTTCCCCACACTGTTTTTCCTCTGTGTACTTTTTCCTGCCTCCTAATCCTCAATGAAATTAAAATGCTTAAAACCATTAATTGAAAGGGCATAATTTGTTTTCCATGATGTGAAATGAATTCTTCCAAACATGGACTGTCTAGATGAAAAAAAGGTCAAAATTTTCTGTTAAAATGTTAAAAACAGTAAATCAGTCTTAATACTGTACATGATAACACATTCTTCCTCAGAATTTTTTAAATTTTAATTTCTTGATAACTGGGATTTTATCCACTTGAGTTAGCTTCCATGTCTTCTGTGTAACCAGTAGTATTTGTTGCCATCTAAGAACCCCCTTAAAAGAGGAAGGAATGACTGTTTAGTGTTGAATTATAGAGAATTAAGAAATTCCCAAGAAAACCTTTTTTAAATTATGATGACAGGATGCAGGTGAAATAATGACAAAAGGATTTCTTTCATGAGACTAAGACTTGCCTTGCATAAAGAACTGCACTGGAGTATGCCTAAAATAGATGTCTATGACTCTGTATCTGCTGGAAGTTACCAACAGTTCCTGATAAGAGAAGGAAGAGGCTTTCTGGTGTTTCTCTTAGGATGGATTTAACAGTTTAGTCAGAATCTAGGCTCAACAGTCATTATCTACCCTATTTTTGTCACCTTCAAGTGATCCTTTAAATATTTATACATAAAACATTTAAACATGACAAATTTAAGCAAAATCCTATGAAATTTAAAAAAAAAAATTAGAGCTAGACTACAGATTCCTTAACAGTGTGTAACTCATTTTCCCAAGTGAGAGAGTACTTAGTATACCTTAATATCAGACTCAAGATAGTTTCCTAAATTACTCACTTTTGAGTGAAAAACAAAAACCCAAACTGAAAACCATGCAGAACATAGATATCTGAATCCTTATTCATCTCTGCCCTTGTATTTGTCCTCCTCCTGCCAGAAATAATTAGAGCCATCTCAAATTCTGCATCATAATCTGACTAAATAATTTCCATGTAGATTTACCTTCCAGGGGTCTGTTTATGATCTTCAAAGCTATTTCATCTTAAGAAACCCTGTATCTTTGATCATTTGTTTCAAAATGTATCCTGTCATTCCAGTGAAAGGAAATTAACATTTACAGGACCCCTTCAGGTAATTCAGAATCCTAAAACAATATAGTCATAATTACTTGGAGAAATACAAATACAAATACTTGGAGATCAAAACAGGGATCTAGTCCTCTTCTTTCTTATTAAGGGAAGATTTTACAAAGAGAAGAGCTCTTTCTGAGATTTCACATGTATCAATAAACTGCGTGGTGTCATTTTCTCTGCCAGCACACAGAGATTGTAAATTTTGGAGACTCAGGAAAAAATAAAGGACATTCTTGCAGATAATCTCAACTATGTCTTTTTTTCCTGCATAATTGCACTTCTCTTTTTGTTCTGCCTGTAAGTCTGAACAAGATTTCTAAGGCTCAGGAAAAACCCAGTAGCAGCAAGGGGAACATGCTCTATGTCATCCCCACTGTGCCCCCCGCCTGTGTCTTTGCTCCCTGAATCCGCAGTGTTGTGACCTACAAGGAAATTTCCTTTATGACAACGGTTTTATGCCAAGAAAGAGACAGTTAATAGATGTGGAGGCAGCTTGCTTTACTCTAACAGCCAGGTATTTCCTTCTTCTGCAAGGCACAAATCTGTGGTGTCTGTTTGGGAAGAGAGAGTGAAGCACTAAATTGTGGGATTCAGTGTGGCCACATCAGTGCAGTCTGCAGTAATAAGGTAACCAAAACACAGATACCTCCACTGCAGCCATAAAATCTAGGAGCAAACCGAATCAGAGTACATGCCAAGTTGCTGCTTTGCCCCTCTATTTTTTTTAAGAACAATACTGTCCTGCCCAGTGAAATTCATTACAGTACAAATTACTCACAAGTTGTGAAGGAAAGTCATGTTATTTAAGATCCTTCATTGACCATTCATGCTATGTTGCTGAAAGTAGTTTTATTTATGATGTTTCACTGCTTTTTCAATCTACTATATATCAGACAATTTATCAGAAGGTTGTAATGAACTCATGATTTGATGCCATTAAGAGCTGCACAAACAACACAAGCTGTAGATCTTCAGTTTTGAAAATTCAATTTTATGTTCAAGTCACAGATTATCGAGAGTCTAAACTTCAAGTCATCTTGCCAAAGACTATTTCTTTGTGTAGTGCCTCTAGCTGATTCCTAGGGTACTTTCTGAAATTAAAAATATGAGACTTCTGAAATATTTTCAAACTTGATGCCTTGGTGATTTGTATCAATTATTCTGATATAAGGAAGGACTCAAAAAAGGCTTTGGTTGATTCTTTGGGACACTACAAAGTTCCAGCTCTCTCTAAACTCAGTTAACCAGAACTGTACTATCTATATACACATCCAAATAGGAATGGGAGGAATACCTCTTCTGTTTTCTCCTTTTCTGCTGGGCAGTGCTAAAAGCTATTCTATATTAAGGCAAAGAGACTTGAAGTACTCTTTTGTAAATCATATTTATTTCTCCCTATGTTAACATTTGAAACAGTATATTTTTATCAAAACCATTCATTTTGTTTCTATGATACACTAAAAACAAAGACTCAATTTTAACCAGTAATGAAGTTTTTGTGTGAACTAAAAGCAAATGCTACAACTATTTTGACAAATTCAAAGGACTGGAAAGGATGTCACTTCAAAATGTAGAAAGTAGTAATGGAAAGTATTTCAGATAAGATTGTAAATTGAAATGACCCCAATAAAATAACTATTCATAGATAGATAATGACTATCCCCATAGTGCCTTATAGAATTTTAAAAATATTTTATGCCTTCCAATGAGTAAACAATAATTCTGTGAAAACAATGTGATGGTATTACTTTTTATTCTGAAGAGTCAGCCTTTTTTATGCATACTTTTGAATAAGGAGTTCTCAGGATAATACTGTTTGAAATATTATCTGCACGTGCCAAGAATCCATTTGAAAGCACTGCTCTTTGTGATTTTACACTGCCAGGAAGACATAGCACTTTAAACTCGCTCTGTCAAATATGCCATTTGTCTCAGAGATTACACAGCACAACCTTTCTTTTTAAGCTTGTTAGTACTAAGTATCCTTCAACACATTTGGGATGGTATTTAACACTTTGCCTCTTACCATGAAGCCACTCTCTGAAAAGGGAATTGCTTTGTCACAGATAATTCATAATAGATACACATACTTTAATTTAAAAATATGGTAATTTACAGCACAGAATTACCAGTACCATCAAATATTTCCTGTAAGGATAACTACGATCTTTGAATTAAGAGTACATATTTGCTAAAAATTGAAAAAAACTTATATTTAAAAGTAAAGTAAGATTAATTATAAGAAGCTATCCTTGTATCATTGTTCAATGAGAGGAATAAGAAATTTCCTTTCATGCAAATGGAAAGCAAATGTGACAGTGCCATACTGTGAAGGGTGTCCCTGTAGGAAAGAAGGGCAAAGTGAGAAGTGGCAGTTTTACTGGGAGGTTGTCCTGAGACTGGCCACAGGTTTGAGTCCATGGTAGTCTTTGCAGGTACCTCAGTCACTTCAGTGAGGCTTTCTTCATTCCCGTGGTAGCACAGCTTAACATCTTTTCAGAGCCTTACTTCAGTATTCTCTCCTGAGAGCCCACAGTTCAGTATGCAGTTAACCTGATAAGGGTGCTGCTACAGGAGTCTGCAGAGCCACAAAACTGATAAGGATTATAGCAAGGAAGAGAATTAACTTTTTTTCCCTCAACACATTTAGTAGCCTAAATTCCACAGAACACACATAGACAATATTGTTATTCCCCATCTCATGCTGATAAATGCAGGAAAAAATTAGGAGCTTGATCCAGTATCAGATGAAATCCAGGTTGTCCTTTGCAGTCTTCCTTTTTCTTTTGCTCTCTATTCTCAAATAGAAAAAATACTTGCAGCTAGAAATCAAATTTGAGCTCTGAAATGTAACTTTATACTGAATTATATTAAAAATTTAAAGGTTATGAACAGATCATTGTAATTTTGTTATCAGGCACTTAATTCCTTACTCTTCAGTCCTAAGTATTTGGTGTAGCTCTCTTGCCTGCTTTTTTCACATAGTTTGCCCTTCTGTTGCTTCGACTGCAATAGTGAGAGAATAACCATTGTATTTGTTCAGAATGTATTTTTGGTGAAGTATTTCTGTTTTCCAAGATTTCTTGCATCTCATTGTGTTGGGAAAGAACCCATCGCAAGAGCAACTAGATTTCAAATAAAAACATTTTAGCTAAGAGACCTTTTATTATTCTGAATTCCAACTATGTAGTATTCTATTTTTCTTGGACAGCAAGAATAACTAGTTGTTAATTGCATCCTTCTCTTTTGACTCATAATCCCTATAGTTTTTGAAAACTGTGAGCAAGTTAAATAGCAGAGAAGAGAAGAAATATTACAGGAAAAAACCGTAAAAGGTTGTAGGGGAAAAGAAACTAAAAAAAACTAGAGAAGGAGAGAGAAAATAAAGAACTACAGGAAAATGGAGATTACTGCTCTTTCCTTGAGATTTTTATATGAAATTCCATAGACTGAGCATGATCCTCTCCCCTTTCATTCCCATATCACACCTTCTGCAGAAGAGGTACCAAGACCATACATTTGTGGCACAGCTCCAGTCCTGCACCGGGATCCCACATGCCTGAGTCAGCAGTTTTCTTTGTCATCTGTCAACCACATCAACTTCCAGGCTGAAAAGAGGCCACAGATACTCCTCCAAACAGTGCCTTGCTAAGAAGCACAATCCTAATGATGTCAGCCCTTCTTTCTCACGTGAAAAGGCAGTCACAGCACTTCTGATTCATAGGATTGAATGCCTGCATCCAGCATGGGGTGAAAGCTAACAGAAATCCATTCTGTTGTGAGAGCCAGTGCTGAAGTTCAGTGCATTGAAGGAAGTTGAGAATTCAAACCTTCTGTAAGGTCACAAAATTCCCAAACAGGGATTATGCCTCACTGCACCTTTGGGGCAGCAGTTTCACATGCACTGTTGGCTCAATGCCACTTCCATATGGGATCAGCCTTTTACTGCTTTCATTTGCAGCAGCAAGTATCTGACATTGAATGTTTTGGGATGCTCACCTGAAAAAAAATTCTTCATGCTCATTCTGATACCTGGAGCGAAATGCAGGCAGCACTGGCATAGTTCTAAAGATGACTGTGCTGGCTGAACTGCAGAGCATTTCACATCCTGATCATTAGACTCTGAGGGCATTGAGAAGAGCAGCTGACAGGTTTGGGGTTTTCTGACTCTTGCTTATCTGTGCCACATTCCTAGCTGGACATACGGCAGCCAGGTTGTCAGTCTCAGCAGATTCAACAAGGACTTCTCTTGCAGGGAAAACCCTGCCTTCATTTGCATTAGAATTAATTCCTCCAGCTCCAGATTTTAGGCATGCTGGTAGAGTGTGCTGGGTCCTTCAGTGTATAAACTGCTTTCAGATTAGTGCCTTCTAAAGAGCACAAAATCACTAGGGAGAAAAAGAAAACATTGATGTATTTGGTTTCCACAGGCACACAGCTGATAATTCCCATAGATTTGGGTTTTTTTTAAAATTGCAAAATAGAGTAATTTCCATGGTCTGCAAATGGCTGTGGGAGACATAGAGTGCTGGAACACTCAGTTTACCCAGAATGAACAAAGGCTAAGATTTTTCTTCTGTAGTGAAGTCAAAGCTGTTGGTATATTTTGAATCTTTCTACAGATTCTATGCAAAATTTGTCTGCTGCCATTACACCGGTGTGATACTTGGCTCTCTGCTTCCTTTATTTCTTTAGTTATACATGTAGCTCTCAGAACTACTGCCTCTCCTTTCCTTTGTCTTTCTTATTTATTTTCTCTTTTATGATTCATGTTGCACAGTATTCTGGTAGAGATAGGAATTTCCATTTGTTCTGTCATGTGAAGCCTGACTGTATTGTATTTCTTTGTTCAGTCCTCCTACTGATTCATTCCCAAATTGCAGAAACAGTGGGTTTCATATGTATTCAGCTATCTTCTTGTCTAAGGTATCAATACAAATGCATTATATTTAGTTGTTAAAGCCAGTAATTAATTCTAGTTTAAACTGCAACTTAACTACATTTAACACTAAGCTAAATTTTAAATGAAGAGTTTTTGAGATCCAGTATGGAAAACAAAGTGTTCTGAAATTCGTCATGGAATGAGTCCTTATCCCTTCCAGAATCAGTTGGGTTTAATCAAATTCTGCCAATAAGTCCAAAAGGATTTTGACCCTTTAAATGACATATTTTATTTACAAATTTCTTTCAGAAAAAGCTGCTTCAAAACAAAGAATGCATGGCATTTTGTTTGGCCTTTTTTTAAAATGTCAAATTAGGACATATTCCTAGCTGAAGCAGTTAAATCATAAACTCTGATTTCAAGAGGCATCCATTTGTTTTTATAAACCATATTTTGCAAGTATTTATTATTTTATAGATTATGATGATATTTTCTTCCTGAAATAACATTTTGACAGAAAGGTTTAATCAGCTCTGTGGAGAACCCAACTGATTAAGATGTTGCTTAACACACCCCTAAGCTAGCCCAGCACTCACAGGCTCCTGGTCCACAGCAAGAGGACAGAAAACATCCTCACAGAGACAAGGACAATTTCTCTAGCACTCACTTCTGTTTTTCTCTAGCATTCAGGCTCTGCAAGTAACTGTGCCAAAAAGCAACATCAGAAGTATTTTTTGGAGTTACACTGTCAAAGAGATGACAGGCTGTGTCCCAGCCTTCTAACCAGGTCATCTTTATGGCTGCTTACACCAGGCTGCCTGCTGGAGGAAGCTGTTTTTCTTATGTTGCCTTCAGGAAACAAAAAATCAGAGCAAATTTTTTTTTCTCCTAATTAATTATATTTTTTTAAAAACTGAGGCTTCTGAATTACATGAAAATGTACATTTTTTTATATATTGTATAAATAGTTATACATATATTACAATATATATTTTTTATCTTTTATATATCTATATATCTATCTTTTATATAGATTTAGATATATAGGATGTTTTTCAGTTTTCTACAGTAAATAACAAGACCTACTTTATCATGATTGAATAAATTAAAGTTGTTGGGTACTTTTGGAACAAGCTGTAAGTCCTGTAAGGTTTGTGTATACTTTTGATGCCTATTTCAGGCACTGAATTGGCAGAAGTGTTGTGTTTCCCCACTGGGATTGCACTTTCTAGGAAACTTTACCATAGCAAGAAACCTCACCATACTCTTAATGTTCTGCTGTTCTAATTTACTTAGCAGTATTGTAAAGTCTGTAAGAGCTGAGCACAAATGTGTCTTTACAATGCTTCAGCAAGGCAATGAAAAATTGAACTGTATTCTCAGCTACCTCTTCAAAATGAGACATTTCCTTCAACACAGCTTAGTTTGGCTGAGGAGGAAAACAACTCATCCATAGTGTATCAGGAAGCCTCTACACAACTGTAATGATGCCAGCAGAGAGGGACTTACTTGCACCTGCCTAGGCATTTTCTGTCTTTATAGTGATAGTTTAAATCTAGTTTGAATCAAATAGTTACAGCACACTGCTGTGATTAGTGCCTTGAAACTCTTTTGATATGAAGACAGAATAAGCCATCTATTAGAATTTACTCTTCCCTTAAAAAATGTGAAGTATTTTCATGTTAGACTAATTGGCAAGTGAGGACCCACGTTTCCACGAATGGCTGCACCCTCTACAACCTCCCATCACAGAATCATAAAAAAAAAATAACAATTGTGTTCCAAGTATGAGCTCATGGTATTTTAAACACTGCACAGCAGGTTTTCAAGTTTTCTCTTTCATCCAGTCCTCCAAGTTTTGATATAATATTTATTGGGAAAATTTTTATTTCAGTAATCTTGGAATTCAGAGTGTATTTTCTAACCTGTTCTTGCTGCTGCAGCATCATAATAAAAGATGGACTCAAGCTTTTAAGGAAGTTGAACTGAAATAGAAGTGGTACTAGACATAAACTCTGCACAAGGAGTAAATAGCCTCCCATAAATAGCTGGATTCTGCTACTGCTTCAGATTGTCTCATCTCTGAGTGTTCAGGCTGTGGGAAAACTGGAAGTTTGTGTATCACAGCCAAGATTTGCAACTTTTCTAAATATTAATAGCATTACCCTCATTTTTGTTGTTGTTGTTGAGTTATTAAGTCATTCTTCATTTGTTGAGGAGTTAAAAAACATCACCCTAGTATGTGTCTGTCATATGGGGAAGGGCCAATAGCAGGAATTCTGCAAAGGCATTTGAGGCACAGTTTGAAGAAGAGCACCAAATCCAGGTTGGGAATGGGCTAAGAAAGGAACAAACCCTAGAGACATATTCATGTCTCACCATTGCTTACCTTCACTGGAATACTCCATCAAGTTACACAGGCTGTGCTCACAAGGGCCTGTATCTTACAAAAGATAAATGTTACCAAAGAATGACAAATGCTCAGCACTTCTGCAAATTGTGTTGGATGTATGCTGTACAAATGAAATCGATATTAATTACACTAAAGCACATGTATTACAAAGCAGCAATATTTACTGAATCGTAGAATAAGATGAATTGGAAGGGTCCCATCAGGATGATCAAAGTCCAGCTCCTGGCCCTGAACAGGACCAACCCAGAGAGTCACACCATGTGCCTGAGAGCATTGTCCAAATGCTTAAGCTCTGTCAGGCTGGTGTTGTGACCACTTCCATGGGGAGCCTGTTTCAGTGCCTGACCACCCTTTGGATGAAGAATCTTTTCCTGATATCCAACCTCAACTTCCCCTGACAAAGCCTTAGGCCATTCCCTTGGGTCCTATCACAGGTCACCACAGAGAAGAGCTCAGTGCTGCCCCTCCTCTTCCCCTCACAAGGAAGTTGTAGACTGTGATGAGGTCTCCCCTCAGATTCCTCTTCTCCAGGCTGAACAGACCAAGTGACCTCAGCTGCTCCTCACAGAGCTTCCCCTCAAGGCCCTTCACCATCTTTGTTGTCTTCCTTTGGACTCTCTCCAGTAGCTTAATGTCCTTTTTATATTGTGGTGCCTAAAACTGCATGTAATATTCAAGGTGAGGCTGCACCAGTGCAGAGCAGAGCAGGAAAATCACCTCCTTTGGCTGGTTGGTGATATATTATTTATTCAAAAATAAAAATAATTTTTACTTTAAAAAGAAAAAAAATATTATTTACTTAAAAATGTAATTTACTCTAGCATTTTTTAAATGTTCTGAATATTTATAAGGCGTTTTGAAACATTACTAGGTAACAGAAATAGATGAAACCATCCTCGGGTGGATTTAAAATATAGATGCTTGCAGAATGTAGTAAATCATTATGTTTCTTTAAAAAAATTGTTGACAAACATTAATGTCTCAATGGCTGCAAAAGTAGTATTTTTAATGTGCTGTATTTTTTCTTTAGCTTTTAGTATTGGCATTATACTCTATAACTTACATTAATAATTCACTATAGAGATTAACCTACAACATACATACTATGGATTTACTCTGGGACTATTCCCCTTCTGATTCCCTTAATGCTCTTCTGTCCATGCCTGATTCTTTTTGGTTTCTCAGTCTGTTGTTCTTTTTAACCATCCCTTCAGATTTCTGTGTTCCTTTTTGATGCTTTTTTTGTCCACTTAAAAAGTTTATAGAGATAAAGATTATAAGAACTCCATCACCTGCAGTTTACCAGAAACCCTGACCTGAAATATTGAGTATCTGTTAGCTGAGTGCTTGTTCTGCCTAGAGGATATGTTAGGAGCTCTGCATGAGTGAAGATGTTTTCATATGATCCATATACTGCATACTCATTTGGAAGTTATTTATAGATGTGCTGTGCTGTTTCCATTTTCTATCCCTTTATCTCTCTCTCAAGATTAGTATTGCTTTCTGCCTCCCTCTGAATGTGAGCATTTCTCTCATTGTAATTCTGCTACTCTGATCCATTATTGTTCTGCCTCCTTTATGTAATACAAGTCATTAATCGAACTTCATAGGTTTGGGCAAAAGGCAGAAAAATGATTCAGGTGCTGTCACATCACAAGCAGGACAGAGAGTGTGTTAGAGTTCTACCCAGGCTACTGAAAATTTGAACTCATTGTGCACTCCCAAGTGTCTGGGGAAAATATGGGATTAACTTTGTGGTGAGTTAACCTCAGATAATCTCATTCTCCCTTCTTCCTTTTCTCTGTCAAGGCATGGTGCTGTACTCCAGCTGCAGCTGAACAGTCACCTTGACCTGTTTTGAGTGCAGCCCCTCACTGGAGGTGTGATTCCCATTGCTCCCTTTATTCGTGGCCAACCCTACATCACCCCACTATCATTTGTACAGCCAGATGATGAACTGAATCATGGCTAAAAAAACCAGACTATCAAAAAAAGCCAAAAAAATCAGTTGGCGCAGTCAGACTCACTGCACTGCCATGCAAATCTGGGAAAAGAAAGTGCAATCACATTTATCAGCAGCTGCCCATATATTTCTTGCAGTAAAACAGCCATGGAATTGTATCAATCAGGTAGCAGTCGTGGGGGTGGGAGGGAAAAACCCTATTCACTGTTTGAGCTAGAGATCAGGGCTCCCTGTTTCACAAGTTTAGGTGTCTCAAAGTTAAATCAGAAAGGTGTCAAGAAACATTGGACTTGGATGAAAAAGGTTTTTGCATTACAGTA
The DNA here is from genome assembly GCA_013398075.1 of Notiomystis cincta. NCBI lineage: Eukaryota > Metazoa > Chordata > Aves > Passeriformes > Notiomystidae > Notiomystis > Notiomystis cincta. Next base: position 187,470 of record VZRX01018053.1, on the reverse strand, counting down.
ATCAAAAAACCTTTTTCAAGACAATACTGTGAAGATCCCTTTTTATTTCTTTCACTTAAAAAAGCATTCAGCAGCCCTTACTAAGGTGAGCAGAGAAATACTAGCATAATATAAAAGAAAATCTGTCCCAAAAGATTTAATGTGTGGGAGAAGGGGAAGTGACATAGTACTAAGTTCATCTTAGCTTACAGTAACAAATTGTTCCAGTGAAACTACATGGAGAAAGGAATTTGGCTGAGTTCTTGAAACAGTGGGAGGGGAAATGAGCTGCTGGAGATTGAAAGGAATTGGTTTCTGGGGCTCTTGGGATATCATGCCAGCCCTGTGAGCACTACACTGTGCATAGCTTTTGATATTAGATAGTCTGTTTGTAAAGAGGATAAAATACCAATGACTTTATCTCCTCATTTTCTTCTGAACAATAAATAATCCTTGCTAGAGCCCAAATTGTCCACAGGACTTGAAAGTGATGACAATATGGAGTGCATTAATATAACCAAATAATCATAAATAAAGCATTTTATGATTTTCAGCTTTCAAATAAAGCTGGACACAACTTTTCCAACTCTCTGCTTTCAGAAATAAAAAGAAACCCATTTGAACTTGGCCAGTTCAAAATGTACTCTTGGCAGTGGAAACTTTGAAAGATACAGCATATTTGGCATCATTTGTATTTGTTGGCTTATATTACTTCTAATATAAGCATTTCAAACAAAGATAGGATGTTTTCTTAGCTCTCTTGGAATGTTGACATTAAATCATCCATACCACAGGGATACTTGTCTAAGGATTGCAGAGTCTATTATGTACTACCTTTGAAGAAAGAACAAAGAAAACACTAAATCTGGTGGTTAAATCTGGTGGTTTAACTTAGAAACAGCAGCACCAGACTAATTCTGGTTTTTTTGAACCAAAAAGCAATCGGTAGTCAGAAGAAAAGATTAATATCTAGATAACTAGAAGTGTAAAAGGACCAGGAAACATGAGGAATATGAAGGAATAGCAATGCAATGTTATTTTTGGGGAAAGAATTTCAGAATGGGATCCTATTTCTGAATATCAGTCTTAGCCTTGGAAAATATTTGAGCATTTTAGTTAATTAGTTACATTTTATAGAATTATTTTCTAGTTACATATATAAATCATGCCTATATAATGAATCTTAATAGCATTAAATACTGCTATTAATACTTTAAAATTCTTGTGTAGATTAAAATACTTTGTTACATTAATATTAACAAAAGCCAAGTGCCAGATTCTGCTCCCAGTCATACTGGAATTGTGCACTTCACTGGATGGAGATATTCCAGTTGCAGCAGGGTCAGTGAAATTAAAACTACATCATGCTTTTTTTTACCATAGTCAGTTAAAAATTAACTCAAATATTCATAAGGCAGTATGGATTCTTTTTCACCACAACAAAGATTAGGATTCCATACAAGTGCTCAGGTGTAATATTTTCGTTGAGGACAAAATTAAACATTCCCTACCATAAATAACTTTTTTTCCCCACTATTGATACATTATTCATCAGTAAATTACCCTTGCTAGAACTTCTGCAATTAAGGAAATCTCAGGATTTACTCATATATCTTTTGAACATAATACTGTACTAGCAAAACATAATAATACATGATACAATAAAAAAATTGAAATGTAATAAAATATGTATTATTGAAATATAATATACATAATAAAAGAAATATAATAACCCCCATAATAACTGCAACCTTCCCCCTTTTCCCCTGCTATTACAGATTGTGGTGTCATTTAAAAACACTGAAGGATTTGTGCACGATTGAGACATTTGAGAGAAAGTCTCACCTTTGTTCTTGGTGTGATTTACTTAGATTGAAATGTCAGGTTAAAAAAGAGAAAAAGCCCAGCTGCTCTTGAAGCAGGGAGAGGCAGGGCCTGCTTCACACTTGGGTCTGGCAGCCTCTTTCTTAAGATAAATGGTGGAAAACCAACTGAAAGCCAACACTTCCATAGGAACATCTTACAGTTTTTGCTCTGTGTGCTTTTGCAAAGATTTTCATAGTCAGAAATTCAAATTTCTCTTCAGAATGTTTTCAAGTACCTATAAACATACTGGTACTTTGATGCACATACAGTTTCCATAATTGAAACAATTTCATATGATTTGGTTTTCAATTACTAGCATGTAGCATTATATATTTCTTAATAATCAGACTAGAAAAATAGGGAAATATAGAGAGCTCTTCTCAGTGACAGAAAAGGGATACATTTCTTCAGTTAATTTACAGTACTCCCTTGTTTGCCAATATATTTATGCATATATCTGTATTTTAAAAATTCATACTGTATTGGATTGGACTAATAAATAGTCTTTTCTCTAAGGAAAGAAGATAGGATAGGATAAAACAGTGCATCCAAATAATTTTTGCCACTTGTCCTTTTTCAGTGCTTTGTTAACATGTCTAGAATTGTTCTCACTGTTTTCCTACGAGTATTGCATTCTGGTCATTTTAATAACTACTTAAGAGTTGCTTCAATGAAAACCTTCAAGTAAGAATGTTTTGAGAGTAGGAAATATTCTTGCTATCTGTGTGAAGAGCTTCAGGACTCCTTGTCTTGTCATTCATCTTCTGAACCAAACGTATTGGTTTTCATGGGCTAAGACTTGTTTCCTCAGCTTTGTTAGTAATATCTTGTGGAAAAAAACCCTGATTTTAGCTCTGTTTCCACTCATCAAATAAAAAAAACACTCCCTGCTTTTACACAATGGCAGAATGATTACAGCCATTTCCAGCGGCTTACATGTTAACAAGATTATCTATAAATGGCACAAACCCACATTTTTGTGATAACTGGAAAAATGGAGGAGGGTAGAATTTATGCCTAAGTTTATTTCCTCCAGTATTGCTGTGTTTGCTCTGTAAAGCTGATTTACTGATCTGTTTTCTGCTGCTGATGCTAATGTTTTGAGTTGTCTACCAAAAGGAGGAAAAAGAGCAGAGAAAACTTTGAAAGACAGAGAATCTAGAACCAAACCTCAATAAATCCATTATCTAACCATAAATAAAAGGGGGCTTACACATCCAGCCTATCCTACCTAGAAAAGGCAAATTGTGTTACAGTACCTTAATTTGTTCCTGTAAGTCCTCCTGTCTATGCACTTACATTTAAATTTGAGAACTTCTGCATATATTTTGCTGCCTGTTAAAAAAAAATTCTATCTACAAATATTTGCAAGTAATACTATCCTTCCCAGCAAAAAAATGGCATAAGCTTCTTTAGAAAGAAAGTAGTCTTAAAATGAAAAATTAACAATTGTCTTAAAAAATCATATTGGGATGTCTGTTCACTGGAGAGGTGCCCCTGTGAGTTCATCATCTTCCTTTTCCTTTTCCTTCTTTCCGTTTAAATCTCCTTACTGAAACTGGAAGCAGTGCATTGATCATCTTGAAAGATCAGAGGCACTAATGAGTTTTCAAAAAGGAATTTTTTCATATACCTCAGACCTGTAGGCTTTCCTTTGAACAGACAGACATAATCTGGGTTTACTGTTGTCCACAAAACATCCTTGTGGGTTTTCATTTCAGCTCTGCCAGGAGTGCCCTTGGCCACAGAGTTGATCAGACTTAACACATATTTTGTTAAACAATAACACTGCCTTTTACAGTCACAAATACTGTAATTGTAGTTTTAGTCTCCTTTCACTTGAACTTAATTTTAAAAAAGAAAATATAAATAATGAAATGTACAACTGAGCTAGTGGTTTCCTTAGGAAAACTTAACATTGTCAATGTTTTCTGAAAGCTGTACCTTAGTTACTCATAGAGATCTATATGAAAACAAATGTTTTAGCAATATGTATGGTCTTAGATACACCTGGCATACTAAACTGATTTTTTTTTCAAAATGAGGCTATTACTATTCTTATTTTACTATCAAGTTTATGCAAACATCATTGCACCACCCTTCAGAGGTTATTTTCTGCAAGAGGTCTTTGCTGTTCAAAATGACTGGCAAAGCAACTAAAATCTGAAACCCACCCACTGTTTTTCTCTATACTTGGGTTCCTGCAGTAATAACAGACCAAACACAAAATGAAGTTTGTAGGTGCATTTCCTTTGCCTTCTCCCAATGGTGAATGGAGAGATGCTGTGTTTGCCTTAGCTATTGCAGATGATGTTTAATAGCTTGTTTCCCTCTTGAAAATATGTTGCCTCATGCTCCACATTTTTTATCAACATTTACATTATAAAAGTTACAGTGCTTGAAGGTCTTGCTGTCAATATGATTTCCACTATATAGGACCTCTGTCCCTCATCTGAGCAAGCTTGGATATCCCAGAGCAGCAACTCAGGCACATGCAAGTACCTTGTGGAAGTTTCTGCTTCTATGAAAAGATATAAAAGGCTGGAAAGCCAAAATCTTCCATTTTCCCCTTACCATCCACATCCTAGTGAATTGGGGTGCAGATTCTGGCATCCAATTTAAATGTAACAATTACTGTTACTCTTTTCCCATGTGTTATTAAATACTCTTGTAAGTAATTGATTAGTAAAGGGCTGACGTTCCCTTCAGAGAGTGTGAATCCATCAAACTGGGATGCTAGGAGTTCTCTCCAAAATGGACTTTAGAGCCAAGGCACCTTTGAATACAAAAACTTCTCTCCTTCTGGATTCCTCACATATTCTGATCAAAACTGCTGCTTTTGCTGGGTCTTGCAGTGTCATGAAGGAGAAAAAGAGTACACAAAGTCACCCCAGAGCTTACGATGCCTCTTTAACAAGCACATACCCCAGCTGTCACATCTGCTGGACAGCAGGTATTTAAATGACTGCAGTGTTACTGCAGAGCCTTAGGGGAGCAAATGTCTTTTTTTTAAGTTGATAATAATTTAATATTCATGGTATTTTTTTACTTCTTTTGTAATGTCTGGTGCTTGACCCATGTAACAGACCTCCAGTGCTAATACAAGTTACCAAGCTGCTCCTTCCTTTAGAGGTTCTGTTGCAAGGCAGGACCCAAATGTTTTTTTTTCTGGAGACTTGCTGTTAGGTCCTTATCTGGAATAATGTTTGAGATGTGTCTATATTATTTCAAGCTCTTTTTCTTAGTATTGATTGTCAGGATCGAACTTTTCAGTGTTAGGGTTGGTGTGATGTTTCTGCCACCTTTTCTATCATCTTCTCACTTTTGGATCCTGGGATGTTTGTCTGAGGAAACTTTGTTCAAATGTCACCACATTGAGCAATGGCACAGTACAATTTGAGACAACTATTTCTGCACATAGGATTGTGAGAAAAGAAAACTGAGCATATATATTAAATAAGTCTGTTCTCCAATCTGAGTAAATAACAAAAATAACTTTTTTGATAGGTGTGCTTCACATCTAAACTGTTCACCATTATTGCAGCAGTCAGAGCAAGCCAACTGCTTTATTGTATTTCACTTCTTTTAGAGCAAGTAATTTTATAAATAGTGGTATTATTGGTCAAGTTGTCAGCAAGATTAGACAAGCATTCAGTGCAGTTGTGGGTTACATATTACTGGGTTGAGTCAAACTGTGTTTGGTAGTAGATAATTTACTTAAAATATTGTGACCCTGTACTCATGAAAACCACTAACATCTTCATCTCCAGACTCATGCATGACCTTGGAACTAATTTTATTTGGTATGAGATATGCCCTGACTATCCCAAAAATGTGTATGTACAAATATCTCATCTCTTGTATTTCTTGCATTTGCAATTGCTAAATCCTATTCTGATTCTGGCCAATCAACAAGGATAATCTCTGATTTTACTCTCAAATAGCTCCTCAGATAAAATAGCCTATAGGAATAACATGCTTCTGGAGATCATGCATTCTTGGCATGTTATATGACTGGTTTATATTCTATTTCTCCATCCTAGAAATGATTCCTTCACCCTGACAATCCAAAAAAGAATATATGTCCCCATCTCTGTCATACTCGATTCTCAATTTTTAGCTGCAATGATCTGATAAATCAGTTTTGTGCAACTGATGTTTTCATATTTTTTATTGGCATGCTTCAAGTATACACTTTGAATCTGATAAACATCAGCTGTAAACCTTTTCATTTTTTATTTTGTTGTTTTAGCACTCTAGTCATTTTAAGATTTAGGAATAATCTCTGCCAAAGTTATGCCATATTTGGCACAGCTCAAAACTGCAGTTTATGTAAGTTTTGAAGATTTCCTTCCCACACCCAAAATTATCCTTTTAAACAGGCAGGAAACTAGTAAGGATTAAGGTGAAGAATTATGCAGAAGACTATAAATCAAATCTTGACCCAGCCACCTTCCTCTAATTCCCATCCTCTGTTGCTCTGTCATGGTGCTGACATTACTGATAAGCTTTGTGCAGCATGGCCTTCTTCCCAGTTCTTCAGTGAGCCACAGCATTGCAGTGGGAACTTGAATGTCCCTTTGCAGGAGCAGCAGATGGAAATGGAGTAGCTTAAGACTCTTCCCAACAAAATCCTTGTACCTATGGGCCCTCCCCTGCCTTTGTGAGGGTGCAGGAAACCACACATGCATGCCCATGAGTTTGAGTAACAAAACTATTTGTTTGCCATCCTGAGGTAGGCCAGCAACCCTTGGGACAGCTGATGCCCAACTTGCTTCTCTCTAAAGCCAACTTTGCCCAGTCCAGCAGCTGATAAGGAACAAACTGTGTAGGAGCATATAAACTTCAATATATACTATTACTGGTGACTACCAGGCTTGTTTTGTTCGACAGCTTTCTTCATCAACTTGCCAGGAATTTTGAAGATGACTAGGCACCATTATATTACTGTGCTAGTGTACTTGAATTTTCTTTAATAATCTAATGGTATGCTGGGCCAGCAACTTAATTTTACAAGATAAAGGTTTGACTATTCCAAAACACTGAAGTTATTCACTGGACACAGAACGAATCTAATTCTCTTAGATCAGAATTTACATGATATTAAATATATTCTGACACCACAGTGATAAAGAAGATTAAAACAAAATAGTGTGCAGAGCTGTAATGGCTGCATCCATCTTCATATTACTTTGGGGAAGATTTTTTTCCCACTTAAACTCTGAGTTTAAAGAACCTCCCATAAAATGCAAGTAAAAGGAGAGCAGTTCAAATCTAAGTGCTCATGTTTCTTACTACTAACAAGCTTCTGATGTCATCAGTCATAACAAGTGGTTTGGATCTATTATGAATCATCAGATAAGAATTCAGGCATATTATATAAAAAAAACAGACATTCAATTAGTAGCTGGAATAATGGTAATTAATAGACACGGATCAAAAATATTTTTGTACAGTAAATCTTCACATAGCATAATCTTGACTTATTAATATGAATAAAATACTCTGCTATGATCCCCAAAATGTACAGCAAGTTTAGCCAACTGCTCTTAACAAACAGCAAAGATGTCAGACACCAGTGTGAAATAGCATTGCCAAATTCCTGGCTATCTTCTGTCTTTGGCTGTTTTTTGACCATGGGCTATTGCACAGGCCAAGGACAGATAGTTGTGATTTGTGCTTCTTCACAGCTACCCACAGCTTTCTGAACTGGAAAATTGCTGACTGGACAGCATCCAGCAGCTGCCCAGGGCTGTGCTAGAACGGCCAGAAACTTGGGAAGGTAATCATTAATGTGTGCCCGTGCTGCTTGGGCAGCTATCAGCCTGGCTCATGACTGCCCAGGGCACTGAAGAAGCAGGATTTCCGACAGAGGCTCAGTGCTGCTCCCTCACAGATCTGAACTGGCAGGGCTTATGCCAAGCACTCAGCCATCAGTAAAGGGCACAGTAAAGAATTCTGAATAGAAGTGAATATATGAACAAAAGAAAAGAGTTGGCAGAAGTCATTGTTTAGGCATGATAGTTTTGTTTCTTTACCCCAGCTTCCTACAGACAATATATATTTTTTAACCCCTATTATCTTTTTGAATGCTTTTATTGTGCATGTTGTCAGTGTTACAAAGGTTTCTTTTATGTATTGCTGTCCCTTTTGTTCATGTTCCAACCTACTATAGGGAACACCAAGTTTTCTTCCTAGTCTTTGGGCTAGAGAAAGCTGCAGATGTCTCAAATGCAGTGTCCTTAGCCCTCCTACTAAGTACACTGTTGTGCTTCTCTGTAGCATCCCAGCACTTCAAGGGATTTAGGTCAAGTAAAAAGGCACAGAGAGCTGAAACTCAATTTCTTTTGAGGCTGGACCAGTGTCACCTCATGAACTTGTCCTGAAGCTTATATTATATCATTAAACGTGTACTAGCTTGCAATAGTCTGTTGTATCTGAGCAATTGATTAAATGGATTCCACAAAGAAAATCTGGAGATTCAGGCACTCTGGACTTGAAGCAATTGTATTTGTACAGCAGGAGTTGTAATTCCTTCTCTTAAGCATAAGATTTGAAAATAAATTTTCACAAAATGAAGCACACAAAGGAGAATGCAGGGTTTTTTTTTCTTGCATGTAATAAATTTCTTTCTTTAAGAAGTTGTATTAATAAAGGATCACTGGAGACATTCACTGTCTCTAAATCTCTAGCTTCAGGAAGATGTTCATCTGATCTTATAAAACATTAAGCATTACTTGTGATCTTTGATCACTATACTTTAATAAAACAGCTCAACCCTTCTTTCTTCTATCCGCTGCTTCCCTGCTCCTGGAGTTGTGTTTCTAGTTCACCCGTTTTTTTAGTATTACATTATTTATATAAAGAATTTCCATTGTCCAGGTTCATAGTGCTTTCCTTCCAGTTTGACCTCCCAAGAAATTACATCCCTAATAAATAAGGAGTAAATTCAGTTCATTCAACAATCTCCACAAGGCAGAGTATGTAAAAGTGCAGCCAAGCCATGAATTAATTCTTCCTGATTTCTCTGTCCAGGTTACATTGTACCTTACAGCCAAGCTCCACAGATGTTGCCTGCACTCAGACCCTCACAGTAAGGACTCAACTCCCCCTGGAAAGCCTGGGCTGATGTGAAACCTGTATGTGTTTGCTCACGAAATCCGTGAGTTCAAACTCAAGTAACATCTTTACACAATCCTCTAACAAATCTGGTTAGATTTAAATCGAATTTGATTAGATTAATTTTGAACTGTAATTTGTGATTCCTGTTCCTGACTTGTGAAAAAGTATATATGAGTAAATCTGGCAGATTTCTTCTGTTCCATCCAGCAATTAGGTTTTACTTTCATGATTTATAAATCAAGCATTACTGGCAATAGGATACATTTCCCTATCATACTAAAATAATTCTCCTTACTGCACAAAATTTGCTTTTTAAAAATGTTATTTTAGCTTTCCTAGTGTAATGCATTATGAGTAAATTTATGTTTAAAAATATCATTTGAGCTGATACTACTAGATCCATACCTTGTAAAAGTAGTATTTAGAAAGTTCTATGATATAAACCCAGTATAATATAAATAAAGCCTGTAGGGTAGATTATACTGTTGGAAGTATTCAGAAACCTGAGTTCAATATGCATTAAAAGATGAACACTTCTATTTTAAAAAATTATCTTACTGTTTCAGAACAAATACCACATTACATCACAGTAAAGACTTTTTGAGGTAAGGTCCGTGAAAAATAATCTGTTTAAAACCAAACACTTAAGTCCAAAACTTACAGGCATCAGTAAATCTGTGTAGACTATAGACTATTCTGACAATGGCATGGGGTATTTTCAGACTCTTTTAAGACATGAAAACCAGTAATTGGAAAATTTAATCATATAATTACATATATTTAATCGCTTTATGTAACAGAATGACAGAACTTTACTGAAATGTTGTTAGAGCTTTTAATTTTAAATTGCTTGTTGAATAGACTAATTTTGACCTTTAGCCAAAGATAAAATTAGCCATAAAAGCAAAAGAATGAGATCTTCAGGTTCTGCAATTTGTGATAGCTACTACAAGGTCAGCAGAGCTTTGAAAGTTTAGCACTCCTGTCTGCTCAATTAATTCAAGACATCTGTTTGGATTCTAGATGTACCAAGAGACCTAGTGTAAATGAAGTAGTAACTTCACAGAGATAATATTTTTATTATTTTTCTAAGAACTGAAGTAGCTCTTGAGTTTTGTATTATAAACACATTATCTGTTGTTCTTAAATTCTGTCTATATGGTAAACCAATTATAAGCTAATTTCTTAATGTGTTATATTTTGCATATCTCACTTCACTAAAAAGAACATCCAGAAAATGGCAAATAATTTTTTACTTTATCATTTTAAAGCATCCTACTGGAATGGCCAATAGACTATTTTTTTTCTTGTGGTTTTCTGCTTGTTGTAGAAAAGCTCTCTTGAGACTTGCTTTTGTGAGGGTTCAATATCATTCAGTAAATGCAGTTAGTAAAGGTAATAGTGCTACAGAACTATAGCTATTATTAGCCATAAGAAGTCAATATGTTGGTGGTCCAGTCTGTTCAACATGCACATTAATCCTTTGGGATTTACAACTCAGTACAGAAGAAGACCAGTCCCTCACTGATCAGCAAATTCAAGAGCACCTAACACACAAACATGAGAATGTGCTCTGTGTCTTCTCAGTGGAGGTACATCCAATTTGATTTAGTCTTGCTGCCCAGAGAATGACTTAACATAACATGTTCTCTCTGTGCATAATTTTGAAGTAACTTTCAGTCTTTTTGATGATACAGGTCTCTCTAAAGACTATTCTTCTTCATTTACTCCCACTGTAGGCATAAAATAGCCCACAGTTTTCACTAAATGATCTAAATTCCATGCCCAACCTATAGTAATAAAACCTGTTCCATTCCTTGTGATTTCTAAACTCTGCAGTTTAGACTGTAACTCCCAATGATGATCCCAGTTTTTGCAAACCCAGATGATTTTCCTGAAGGACTGTCCAGCCAAAGATTATACATTCCTGCCTTTCAAGGTTTACAAGAAACAATTAGAGAAAGCCATAGGTGCCATTTTGTTTATAAGTTTTCATAAACTGAAGATGTCTGCATATTCCATTTGTCCATTTGTTCTTCAAGATTATAATTCTTTAATCATATCTGTGTTTCTAATGAGGCATGTTTCATTAAAAACAATGTTCAATTTGTGCAATCAGAGAGTTAATTTCATTTTTACATTTTCTACTTGATTGTTATTTTATGTCTGGAAAATTTGACAAAATGGCTACCTGCAAATGCTTAGTTAGGGAGATGATACCTGCTTATACAGTGTTCTTGCCCATGGTATCTCTGTATTTAGTCCTGTGAAGTCTTTTGTCAACACTAACCGAAATTAATCACTTTAAAAATGAATAGCTATGTCACACTAGAGACCATAATGAATTTCACAGCTAAGCACCCTTTCTGTATTTCAAAGAAAGGTCAAAACTACATACTGTATTCTCAACTAGACTGCAATCTCATTTATATATAATGAGTCTCAAAAGGTTATGACTTTACATTCATTATGCTGTCATTACAATCTGTATATTCTTCCTCTAGGTCCCAAGACCTATACATTCTCCTAATGGAGTCAGTATACATTTATTAGTTAGAAAATAATTTAAATTCCTATTGCATTTGACAAGTAGTATAAGCTCTAGTGTTAACAACTCCCTTTCTTTTTCCTCTTGGTTACATTTGTCTGTAGTGAACAAGCAGTATGTAGTTCTGCTGTTCACATTAGAGGAAAGCATTCCTAGATTTAGAAACCATCAACAGGAAATTCTGAGATGAGAGTGTACCTTCATGCTGCTATTCATTCATCACCTTTGTCACCTAGATAATATTCAAAGGCAAATTGGGATATATTTCTAGTTCTAAACAGAATTTCTGTCACAGTTCAGACACAAGCTGCACTTGTAATGTCTTTACCTTTCAAATTCACGGAAAATTTACACTTTGTGATCCAGCTGAAATTCATGATTTGTGAGGCACCCTATCCTGTAGTGTTGTGCAATCAGAGAACTTCTTGCAACCTTGCGTGCCAAGACAGGCTGTGCTGTCCAGACTAGGGAGCTCAGCTTCATCTTCCATGTTACCCCCTCTCACAGGAGACAGACCTTGTAGCTGCTCCAGGATGTTTTCCCTGAGTGAATCCTGCATTACCACTCTGTACAATTAGGATACCTCTTTGCACACATATTATTTTTCACCCTGCAATTCAAATACCTGCATGCTGGCCAGCCAGGCCTTAAGTAGATATCCACTAAAATAAATGCTACTTTCCTATTCTTAATTTTTTCTGCCCTATTAATATTAAAAAGTTACAGAACACTTTCCTACCTTGAACCACTGATTAGTTTTCAGATTACTTTTCCTAAGCCTTTTTTTTTTTATTTTAGCTCTTCATTATCAAACAGAGTAACATAAAACAGATAAATCAATGTTGATATACTTTAGTTGCATCTTATACTGCAGGGTAGCTATACCTTAGTAGAAAAAAAGGCAGAAAAACTATATTTTGAGGACATTACTATACTCACAGACTACTGTGAGGAAAGAAATTAAAAGCTATTAAATTATCCACTTGTGTGAAATATTTTCACAGCCCTATTAAATGTTTACAAGAAATATTTCTTGTTTTGTACTTAGCAATTTCACATAGTGGATGTTAGAAGTGATGGGCAGACAAGAAGAAAATCTGGCAAGCAAAATATCTTGAAAAATACAGGGAAATGAAATGTAGTCTTGTTTTGGTATTCCTAAAACACAGACTAAGCCTTAGGGAGCATATATTTCTATTTTACATTATCCCTAGAGGAAATCACAGTCCTGAAATAGGTATGAAGTTTTTTCTGTGGTAGCCCAGGGGATTGCAAGACACTTAAAAATTACTGCTACAGTAACTATTCTGCAGGTAGCTTCTTGCATTTCCAGGAGGGAAATGGGAGACCTAAGTCCATCCTATCTTAGGCAGGTTGATCCTTAGTTCTAGGCTGAGGAAAAGTGCCTGTTTCCACCCAGGATTAAGAAAGCTGAGTATTCACCCCCAAACTGGGTCTAATACAGATGCTGTACTCTATCAAAAAACAGCTGAGAAGCTTCCTCTCAATTAATCCAATGATCACACCTGTAAAAGACTTAGGAGAAATAGGTCCAAATTTAGGATTTAGCTCACCACCTAATCTTGAGGAGGCTTGAAATTTATATTTTGTATCTGCCAGCATATCAGATTCTTACCAGTGCTTGATAGTGTCAGTATTCTGAAATGGAGCTCTGGAAGCTGGTGGACTTTGCATTAACAATAAAATATCAGCTGAAGCCAGAAGTAGAGATTGCTTGAACCCCCCAAGCTTTAGGGTATTTAGTATTCACAGCTTCCTTCTACAACACACTCAAGCACTAAGGAATTTATTAGCAGACAGTAGGGCATAGAAACATCCTAGATGTCAGCCTGGCAGGGACACTGGTGAATCCAGCCCCTCTCTAATGCTGAGGCTGGGATTTGTACCCACGTGGGCACTCCAGCACCATCGGAGGGACTCCCTCTCACCTGCTGCCAACAGCCTCCTCTGGCATCAAAAAGCCACCTTGTATCCAGCTGCCTCAGGGATGCATATTCCAGGGATGCATATTCCAAGGATGCATATTCCAGGGATGCATATTCCAGGGATGCATATTCCAGGGATGCACAGCTGAGGATGACTCTGGTACTTAAGCAATCTTGACACAGTTTACGTGCACTGACCCTGTCAGGAAATTGTAGCCTGATTTGGTACCATTTCTGGTGTCTCCTGTGAAGCGTCTCTAAACAGGAAAATCCACTGAACTTTGATATTTCAAAGGAACTCAAATATCTGGCTTTGAAATGGAGAGTGGTAAGATGGTTAAAGCAAGACTTAGGGTGTAAAAAACAAAGACTTTGAATAATTTCTCTTGAGAGGTAGAAGTACAATAATTGCTAGCAAAAAGAAGCAGAGGAAGGCATATAGTTATAAAGACAGAGCTTAACAGGTAAATGTTTTCGGATTTTGATCTTGTTTTACAGCTAGCACCATGGAGCATTTCCATATGGGAAATGCATTGCAGTCTACTTTTTGGATAAAAGATGTGGAAGGGGGACTGGTAGTAAAGCTGCCAGTACTATTCCTGCCTGGTGAATCTTGAGACTGCAGGCTTTCCACAGTGATGTTTGTTTATTTGTTTTTCAGTCCATGGACAAAGCAAGGCTGTGCTAAATAAAATAAGGTATAATTACATGAAAAATTAAGACGTATCAGGAGACTCTGACATACACATACTATAAAATGTGGATATTACCAGAAAATTACCACCTCACTAAAAAAACCCTCTATGAATTCTGAGCACGAGTTCTTATTTTACTGGCAATGATTTTTTTAGCATTCTCACTACTTTTGAATCTCATGTTTATTGCAAAAGATGTAGTCGCTGGGTTAATATAAGGGATTACAGTAACCAGTTATATTTAAATTGCATTTTAGTTTTCTAAGTAGCGGTTTATCACTAATTACTTATAGAAAATGTAATTTAAATGAGTAATCTCTTTTTCTTACGTCAAAAAGAAATTCAGACTAAATCTATTTTAGCCTTTTAGATTTTCTACAATTATTTTAATGAAGAAAACCTCAGAACCCTACAACCCAGTATAAAATGACAACATTTATCTGTTAGATCTCCATGTACATTATTTAATACTTGAATGTTAGCAAAATGTCAAAAAAATAGTAGAGTTTTATGTTCTGTATCTCTCCCAAGATTAATGACATAGACAAATATTTCAGACTTTAGACTGGTCAGTATGAAGTTACTTGGAACTATTCTTGACTCTTCTGCTTAAGGTTATCCTTCCCTCTGTGGTCTTATTGAACTGTTCTTTTCCAAAACACTCCAGCTTATTTCTTAGTAAGAAATACAACAATTTCTGTTGAATTTATTAGGTGAAATCATGACACACTTATGGCAGTAACAATTTTTTTCTGATAAACCAAGTTAAAATCTGACATCTGGGCAACTACCACAGTTTTGTTTCATTGGTTATATTGAAATCTGTGAATCCAAATTCTCAAACCAGTTTTCATTTTGCAAGCAACTAAATTCATACCATCCTACATAACTTATCACCTGGCATCCTTGCTGCAGAACAATCAATTTTTCAGTTAGCAACCATCCTGTACCTTGCTAGCATGTACAGTGCTGTATGATGTCTGCATAGCCAATGTTGTCTCAGTAAAGAAACAGGAAAAAAGTCTTCACAGCTACCACATCCATCAGGGTTTTTTATTGATTTCAAATTATTCTCTTTTAATTAAGTAAATTTGCATCCTGACATGAATATGGATTGTTACCTCATGTTCACTGCATCACTCTATTTTTTACACAGCATTGGATAAAATCACTGCTATGTGTTATAGGGTTGCTCTTCCTCACACACCAACGTGCCAGCCAATTCTAACTTTCCACTGTCATCCTCAATAGCTTTGTGTGTAGTGTAAAGAAATGAAAGAAATGCTGTTCATCATCAGAATCTGGAGAACTCTCTACATGGTTAGGAACTTGCATTTTTAGGCTCTCTTTTAGAGCAAATGAATTACAAAAACGTAGTCAGCAGTGTGAAGGCAGACCCTAAAACACTCCCCAGGAAGGCCTCTGAAGACAGAGAGTGACTTTGGGTCATGTACAGCATTAGACAAGATAGGGGGCAGGGATATTTGGATTCCAAGAGTCACTCTCACCTGAAAACATAATTACAGGTCCAAATTTCTTAAAAGCCGAAACTCAGCTACTAGTCTGAAAGTCTTGAGTAGAAGCAAAGATTTTACTGAGGTATTTTTGGAGTCTAAGAGGTATTATGAGTATTAATGGCAGACATAGCCATTGGATGGTGCTGAAAACTTTCAACTGTAAACAAGGAAAGTTAGAATTACCTTCCTTTTTGGTAAAGGCTGGTAAATGTCAGCTTGAGGCTTCTGACATTCTGTCTAATGCTCTTTCCTTTCAAAAACTAACTTTTTCTAAAAATAATTTATTTTAGGCTGTCACATCTAAATAGGAAGAAACTATACTTGCTTTAGCTCTTCCAGTATTACACAACTGTAGCATTTCCCTTATGTTAGAAGAAAATGTGAAATTTGAATCAATACCTTCTCTTGTTACTAATTCTTTAGTGTTTTTGTTGCTTACTGTGAGACATAGGAGTATGAAAATGAAACCTTGCTTTTAATGAAGTGGTATTTGATGTTAAATGCTGTCATATTGTTGCAGTATCATTCATAGTAATATTTTAATATTTGATTAACTAAACTAAGTAAATGAGGAATAATTAAAATGCTGTTCTTAACATGTAAAATAATTTAAGAGAATAATTGAGCAATGGATCAGTTCACATACTTTACAGGAAACATGAACAAAACCAGCATTACTGTCTCCCACTTGACCAGTAAGTCAGCTGATTTCAACATGAAACCCTCCAGAATTCTTTGAAGTACAATACTGCTTTCTTTTGAGGGCACTGTAGGTTAATAGTGTATTTAAACTAAGCTAAAATAAGACAATGTTTCGATCAAGTCAAATGACATAGAGCTGAAATTTTCAACTTAGTGTCTACTGAGACCTCTTTCTTCAGCTTGAGAGTTGTTATCTCTCCAGTCAAGCACAGAAATCCACTCTCCTTGGAAATACAGAAAGTCTGTAATCATCCTAATGCCCTGACACTTGCTTGCCACTCCACTGAGCATTACGACTCTTTGGACTCATGTCCTTTGAGACATGATGGGAGCTGCTTTTTTTTGTCCAGTTAGCCAATTAGACTCTAGTGTAGATTAAAACAGTTGAGTGCACATCCAACAATGAAGAGTGAGATCAGTTCTTTGAAGAGTGAGATCAGTTCTTTGAAGACCTCTCCCCTCCCCTCCCCTCTCTATAGCTGCATGAAATGATGGTGGAGCCAGGTAGGGGTCAGGCTCTTTTTCCACATAACAAGCAATAGTACAAGAGGAAATGGCTTCAAGTTGCACCAAGGGAGGTTCAGGTTGGATATTGGGACAAATTTCATGAGAAAGATTATCAAGCAATGAAACAGGTTGCCCAGGGACGGGGTTCAGTCACCATCCTTAGAGATATTGAAAAGACCTGTAGATGTGGCACCTGGGGACATGTTTACTGGTAAACATGACAGTGTTATGTTAATGGCTGGAATCGATGACATTGGACATATTTTCCACTCTATATGTTTCTGTGATTCTATATACTTACACATATATCTATATCTGTGTCTATACATACATATGTAATACACATTTTTAAAATACACTAAACATTTAAACATTGTCTTTAATAGAAGACTTAGCTACTTCCCCAGGAGGCAAAAATTTCTCAACCCTACTGAGTACAGGAAAGGTAGACCAGCATAGGAGGTGACCTAAATGAACAGATAGGAATAGAAGCATAACCTACACAGCCAGTATCCACATTTCATTGAGAACTGGGATCATCAATACCAGCTTGTTACAGCCCCATTTTTTTCTTGACTCTTCCTATTTTCCGTGCTTTACTTGAGAATTGTCTACTGTATCCCCTTATTTTCCTTCCCACTTTTTTCCCCTCTTTGACCTTTTCTGTCTGCCTTCTCTTTGACTTCAGTTTACCTTAGAGGATTCAAAACAGCAACAATGAACTTTCGACCACTGTCATTCAAAAAAGATCAGAATGATGTCAGAGGAGCTCACACCTCCCTACCAGTGTGTGTTTATAGAAAGTGACTTGACTTCTGGCTTCTCAAAATGTAAATGCTCATTATAGAGGCAGAAATATGTCACAAAAATGAGATACTAAAGAAAGCAAGAGGTTTCTCCTTACTTCTCATGCAGTTCACAAAAGGTGCCACATTTCATTTCACTCTAAAACCTGCTCAGGCTTTGGTCTGAAAAGGTCTGAATTGGTCTGAAAAGGTCTGGAATATTAAATCTGTGTCCTGTCCTCTGTGAGTCGTCCACAAGTGGTCTAGGATTTTCACACATTTTACCTGTGAAGTAACTAAGGAACACAGAACACTGTATATTAAGTCAATATTAGTGTAAAAATAAGAAATTAAACAAAAGAAAAAAGGACCTTGAGAAACAAACTATGAAAACTGTGTACCTACATCACCTTTCTATTCATTCATACATTGCATTAAGGGA
Source organism: Notiomystis cincta (assembly GCA_013398075.1). Classification (NCBI taxonomy): domain Eukaryota; kingdom Metazoa; phylum Chordata; class Aves; order Passeriformes; family Notiomystidae; genus Notiomystis; species Notiomystis cincta. The sequence continues at coordinate 169,361 of VZRX01018053.1, read as the reverse complement.
TGAAAGAGAAAAAAAATTACATTTTTTCTGTTAAAACATGATGATGAAGTTATCCATGTAAGGAGGTTTCTAAAGAGTGAAATGATATACATAATGTTGCTTCTTTCTTACTTTAGTAATCAAATAATTCCAAGGTACCTGATCTCCTCATTTGCTGCTCTAAACTACTGGTGTGTTGATTTAAGATAGTGTTATTGTCACCATCATATTTTGAATTCATTGACAACTCATTTTCAGGCAACTGGGAAATTTTTAAAGAAATGCCAACAAAAAGATTAAAATCTTTCCTTCTTATCAGGATGTGAGAATGTCCACTTGTCCTCTCAGGGATTTTTATTGCCTTTTCCCAAGCTTGACCTCACATTGCTCTTTTCCTTGAAAATTTATCTTCTCACATAGAAACCAGAAAGCAGAGCCATATTGGTAACATTACCTCAAGGATTAATTTATATTTAATTAATTTGTATGTAACAGAATATCTATGAATATTCAGTCACACCATTTATTTAATTGAATAATTAATTATTTATTCATTCACAAACATGGCTGCACCTTTTTTTTGCAAGGTACAAGCACAGTTTTTTTAGTTCTTAAAAGTGTCTTAATTTTTGGGAGGGTGAGGGTGTTAGGGGTTAAATCTGGAAGGGACCACTGGAGGTCATCTAGTCCTGATGTCAACCTGCCTGCTCAAGCAGGGTGCCCTAGAGCACACCACTGGCATTGTGTGCAGACAGCTTTTGAATTTTGAATATTTGAAAAATATTTCCAGTGAGGGAGATTCCACAACCTCTCTGGGCAATCTGTTCCAGTGCACAGTCACCCTCACAGTAAAGTTCTTCCTCATGATCAGGAGGAACTTCTGTGCATCAGTTCCTGCCCACTGCCTCTTGCCTTATTGCTGGGCAGTGCTGAGCACAGCCTGGATCCATCCTCCCCACACCCTCCCTTCAGGCACTTCCAGACATGGAGCAGGTCCCCTCTCGGTCTTGTCCAGGCTGGACAGGCCCAGCTCCCTCAGCCTTTCCTGGTGAGAGAGGTGTCCCAGACCCTGCTCACCTTTGTAGCCCCTTGCTGGACCTGCTCCAGAACTTCCATGTCCTCTGGTCCTGAGGAGCCCAGAACTGGACACAGCCCCTCAGATGTGCCTCAGCAGGGCAGAGGAGAGGGGCAGGATCACCTCTCTGGAAGTGCAGGCAATGCTCTTCCTAATGCACCCCGGGACACCACTGAGCTCTTGGCCACGAGGGCACTGCTGGCTCATGGACAGCTCCTTGTCCACCAGGACCTCCAGGCCCTTCTCTGCAGAGCTGCCTTCCAGCAGGTCAGCCCCAGCCTCTGCTGGTGCATGGAGTTATTCTGCCCCAGTGCAGGACCCTGCTACAACTTATAAACAGAGAACTTCAGCTCTGCTTAATTATAGAATAGCACATAGACAATTTCTGATGTTTTTATGGTGTAAGTATCACCCATCTCTCAGCCAAAACTATTCCAATAAGGGATGTTATTTTTCTGTTGTTGACCTGAAAAGATCTAAAGCATTTTCTGGTAAGATCTTGAAGGATGAAAAAGAAAAAGAAGACTAAAATACAATGAAGGAGTCAAAATAGCAAACGTTCTTGCCTACTGATAGGAAGTCCACAGTTCCGCTGGACTCTTAGGAGATGATAACTAGTAGAAAAGAATTAGTAGAAATATAATGAATAACTAACACAGATGACTGAGGAACAAAGATATTAGGAACTTCCCTATAAAGCACTCTAGGTAACTGTCTTGTAAATCACATTTTCAAAGTTCCAAATGGTTGCCAGCACTTTCTGCCTTTGTCTATGTATGAGACACTTGTGGAAATAGCACTGTTTAATTCAGCACAGAAAAAATCATCAATTTGTTCAGTTGACGTCCCTGACAAAAAACAGTTAACTGATTACATTTGCCACCTTGCCTCCAGTCTCCTAGTAGGAAATTACAAGAGAAGTAACAATCTCTTTGTCATACCCAGTTTTTTGTGTGTGTATGAATCATAGCACAAATGTGGATAATACCACCAGCTGGTGCAAACGTATGGACAGTGGCAGGGAGCACTACATTGTTCAGGTTTAGAATTTAGAAGAAAGATTGACGCTGCTTTCATTTCTCTTTGTCCCCAGTTTTCAGATATTTCACAGAACTATGTTCATGCTTTTACAAAATGAATTCCAAGATGTTCAGGAACTCTGTTAATGATTTATTTTAGCGTCCTAAAATGAGCAGAAATGTTGACAGTATATTGAATATTAAAATTCCTCAAGCATTTCCTTATTTATATTACTTAAATAGCTGTTTTACAAGTTCTGTGTTGCATTCTGATCCTCCTATCTCTTGAGAGCATATTTACCTAAATAAATTTATTCAGCTTGCCAACTATTTTCAAACTGACTAATTTCATCTACTCTTCATTAATCCATATAACTATTTTCTCCTTGTATTTCTGTCCCCCCTGCAATCCATTTATAAGAGCTTTTATCCCTATACTGCCAACTGGGAAAACCTTTAATGAGTTGAAAGCTATAGTGAGAGATTTCCTGTTTTGTATCAATGCCTGCTGGAAGGTTCTTTGTTTGATGAGTACAAGGACAGACCTAAAGAACAGCACCTGAACATGTGGCACAAACTTCCAGGGTTTACAACTGAATTTTACAAAATCCAGTACCACTTATTAGGCTTGAATGATGCTGCAGCTTTCACTCTGAGAAATACGGAGTCGATACAGAGGACTTTAAACAATACAGATCCGACATTTATTCTCCAAATATTCTTAAGTAGGACACTGTAACTCAGTGATCTTCAAGAGTAACCATGTGTTTCCTACTGGTCTCTAGTCTAGTCCAGCCCAGTACTGCAGCACCACAAAATCAAATTAAAGAGAATTTATTTATTTGAGAGAAACTACCTGCTTAAGGGAATTCAGTATTTTTTCTCAGCAAGTCTAATGATTTGTTCTGCATGACCTTTCCCTTTTGTTACTTATTTTCTCTTTCACATGCCTTTCTCCATCACCAAGTTTTCTGCATTCTGAAATAACAGTCTAAATGAATCTTAGAGTTAAAAAATTATATGAAAAAACAATTACCTAAGGAGCGCATTTCTCTTTGCTTTTTAAATTATGGGAAATAATTTTCTTGCAACAGAATAATCTTGATTTTCTAGTAGTCTCTACCTCTCCATGGAGGAATTTGATAGCTCAAACTCCAGCAGAGTCAAAACCAACTCTGCTCTGATAGCACCAGTTTTACATCTGAATTCTTATCAGTCATCCTAAGAGCCATCCTCCAATTATCTTATAGAGAATAAACTATTAATGCTAATGAAATACTAATTAAAATCACTTCTGTTACACTTGAAGACAGAGGAAACACCCCTGTGGATGGCAAAGAAAATGCCAGCAGGTCAATGAAATTTTATAATCCCTATTTAAAATATTATCTTACCAGAGAAAAACCAATCTAACACCAGTTACATATTACAAATAAGGGCTGGGGGTTTTTTAAACGTAATTTTTATCTCTAACATGAACAGTTATTGTGATAACAAACCTGCTATGTACAGTTCATTTGCACTGAAATCTTCATAGCGTAATGAACAAATAATGATGAACTTCTGTTATTTATTTTATGATAAAATAACTTTGTTGAACAATTTTTGAAAGCTATGTGCAATAGTAAAAACTTATGACTAGATGACCCATATAAATTCCTCAGGACTCTAAATGAATTGAAACTGTGATAGGAAAATAACATTTTGAAAAAAAAACCCTTTTCCCTCCCTCTTTGTGGAGCATTGACTATTCAAAAGCAGAAAAAGGCTATTTTCAGTAATTAAAGTAGAATATATATTGTGTCTAATATGACCTACTCTTTGCACTAAAAAAATCGATAATATTAAGAAGCAGCATAAATCTCATTATTGATTATTTTATATTTCTTTAATGGCTCTGTAAAATGCATGGTGAATTTTTTCTTTAAATCACATTCAGCATAGTTTAGTCATAGGATTCCCTCTTCATTTTATCTGAGACACATGGTGAGTAGTTCACCTCTACTGTAGTAGTTATAAATAGAGCAAACAGGGATGCCTAGAGATTTAACCTCAATGCTATTAGAATACATTCTTATTAGTGAATGGTAGCATTTATGTTCTTTCTAGAGATATGAGCCTGCACATTTTATGCCTGACCTAATTTAGTAGTATTCCATGAAATTAATCTTAAAAAGAAGAAACCATTTTTGTAAATTTGCTGCTCATGTTAGAAATCTCAAGAGTTCTCATTAACAGAAAATTACATTCATGTGATCAAGAAAGCTTTTGTCATCCTGCAGATGAAATAAGCCTGTGTGGAATCATGAACTAAATGGAAACAATTTGAAAAAACAGCTAAAACAAAAGGAGGCTTTCTTCTGATGATCTTACTAAAAGGAAAAAGGAATATCACTAAGAAAACTGATTATTCATGAATGGATAGTTACTGTGAAAAAAATGCAGCTAACAAGGAAGTCCAGGCTTGGCATTGAATGTGTCCATAGATGCCTGAAGCAGAATTAGTCCCCTTGCTGCATGGTCTTTGACACACAGGCAGATACTCTTACAGCAGTCACTTGGACACTCCCAGATGCAGCAAAGTCCTCTTAATTTGTACACAATTGGAAACCTACATTTTTTTCTATTGTTAAAAGGATGTTGGCATATCATGAGGTGCTGTGGAGTCCAGTTGGCTTCCTGAAATAACTATTCTAACTATTCTAGTTATAGAAGTTAACTAATATTAGTAATATATAATATACAAACATATATAATAGTATGTATTTTTGTTTATATATACATCTTTGAAAATATGTGATTTTTAATATATACACTCCGTTTATCTATAAAAAAGAGATGAGATGGAGTTCTGCATAAGGATAGCTCATTCCCCATATTTCTGGTTGGCATATAAAACTGTAACTGTGTCTACTTGATCAAGGCCATTGAGGAAGTCATTAAGGCTGTTAACTGCTGGTGAGGTTTGCTACACACATGTCAGATTAAAAGAAGGGCAGAGAGAGGGAGAGGAGATGGTTTTGTGGCTTGTTGTTTTTAATCTTGTGATATTTTAGGAAAGTAAACCCTTCCAACTATCACAAGCTATTCCTTGACAGCAAAAAGTAGCTTTCAATCAATCACACATCAAACCTCAAACTGCTATGTTCTCAAAAAAGGTGTAATTTTATATAGTGAAGAAACAGTAATCAGTTCACTTCCTATCACCTTATTTGCACAAGGAATATATTAGTTATTGTCTCCCCTTATGGGCACTGCCTGGAAAATATGTCCAGTACATTCTGAATCAATGGTAGAACTGCTGCCTTCCCAGCAGGTTTTGCACCAGTTTATTCTCCCATAATTTAAGCATTCTTTCAGTATGTATATTTTACTAATATGCTAAACCTGTGCTATTTCCAGAACTGCATATTGGCATCAGCCTTTGAATTCTTTAACTTTTCCAGATTATTGCATTTACTCTTCCATGAGACTCAAGATAAATTCTATGGTAACTTTTAAGGAAAACCATCTATAGTCTGCATTTAATAAGGACTGCAGAGTCAAACGTCGTATTTGATTAATCTTAATACTTCCAAAACTGGAAGCACTCTGGCATGCCTCTTGTGTTTAACATCCCTGTTTAAATTATGAATTTGTAAATATTTCACTATTGCTTATGATTACTTCTAATAAGAAAAACCACCCCAGGGCTGCAGGGAGCACTAGTGGTGGTTTGGGAACTGGGACTCCTCCCTGGCTCCAAGCTCACCTAAGGTCTTTGCTCAGCCAGGACATGAAGTTCTCACTGCAGCTTGCTCCTAAATACAAAAACAATGGCCTGTCTACTTCACACAAAATATGCAGCTGCTCTAACAGATGGTGACCTAGTAAAAAGGTTAGAAGAAAAAATCCAGAATAATGATGTTGGTTGCAAAAGATACTACTCACATCAAGAGAACTGGAACTGATTTGCAAAGGCAGTCTGAGTGACTGCTGATAATCAGAAATACCAGCAGAAGTCAAGGCAAATGGCTACTTAATGTTAAGTACAGCAAAATTAGTATCTATGTATTTAAGAAATTTATTCTTAGGTAACATCAGTGCTAGTTTAGCCTAATGTAGACAGTGATGTAGCCAATTTACATTCATCTAACAAGGATGTCACTAAGTACAAGTTTTCCTCCCCAAAGACAGGGAATAGTATCTATGTGTGCCTTGTGATGCCAGCAAATAACAACAACAGAATTAGGTTGACTGAATAAATTTTTGGTGCTATCCATGTTTAGTTTTTGTAATGCCTTCTATTTCACATGCTGCATTGGAAACAGGTGGAGAAGAATATTATGCCCTACTTCCTAGGCCTGTTCAACCTAAGACTAACAGGTTGGCACAAAGGAGTTAAACTTCTTTTGAGACAAGATTCCACCTATTCATACGTGCAACAGTTTCCCAGTGGTTATTCTCAGGTGTTGCTTCCTGGCATAATTCCCTTTTCTGTTTATGTAGAACAGGACTTTTTTCTTTTTGCAGAATGGGGCTTTTTCCCTTTAGCATGTTCTAAAGCTTATTTCAATGGTGAGTGAGGAAGCTCCTCCTTTCAGAGGAACTAAATCTTTGCTTTAGACCCCCAAAGTCACTTGCTGAACATCTCTGTAAATAAGAATTGGGCATGCACTGTGTGCTGCCTCATTTTGTAAGAGTACCAAGAGCAGAGAAAAAAAAATTTGATATAGACCAGGCCAGCTCAGGTTCAGCAAGGTGATACCAGCTTTGGAGTCCTGCCAGAACGTGGCTTCTGGACAAGCCAAACAAGACAAAACTTCTGTGGTACTGTGCTGAACTGAAGCCAGTTTTGGCTTGCCTGCCATGCCCTGATGCCACACTTCTGGTTCCAAAGTGTCTCTCAGGGTCAGGCAGACCCAGCTGCAGCACCTGAACTGGCTCCACGTGTTTGCAGTGTGCAGTCCTGGGACAGATGGACACAGGTGGCACACCAAGCTTCAGCAGTGGAGTTAAATTCTTCCTCAGTCTGGGAAAGAGAGCTTCTTCCTGTCTGTTTTTGTTACAGACAATGGAGTCTTGACTTGATTTTAATGTTTCAGAATTTTTTATTTACCCTTACTGGAAGCCCTATAAATATTATTCTGTTGTACAATGTTGAGCAAACTTGAACATGCAAACCCTGCCAGTTCAAAAATGAGATCATTAGTGCACAGTAAACATCAAGAACTTTACCCAAAAAGTTTCTGTAAAAGTAAATTTAATAATACAGACATTTGTGACTTTCTTTGAAAAACAGATTTATCTTTGAGAATGATACTGTACTACTTATTGTCTCTGTGCTACTGAGAAGCACCTAAACATTCTCTACTGTTCTTTCCTTAGATTGACATGGCCTTTACAGGAACATTTATTTTACCAGACTGATATGAAATTCCAAAATGCCTTATGATTTGTTTATACTACATTTAAGTTCCTAGTGAATACTTATGTTTTAGCTTTTAAAAACCATTTTTTTTCTTCACCTGCATTAGAAAGATTTGGTATTTGTTTTATGTATGAAAAATACTTGGCTACATCACCTTCCCACCTGTGTTTCTCAAAGACAGACTTGCAGTCTCTATGTTTTGGTTTGTTTATTTTGAGAGACAAGATGTTTGATCCTTAAATGGGGGTTGACTGCAGGTTACTGAAAGCTCTGTATGGGCACTAGAGAAAAAATATGTCCCACATGCTTTAAAAAATGTATCACATTCCATATGCTTAAGTTAAGATTCATCTTCAGTTCTTCATCTTTTCACCGTCATTCATTCTTCCTGTGTTAAATGATTTCATTCCTTATTCTTCCAACTTGTTTTCTAAAATAATCTGATAACTTTAGCATCAAATGCAAACATGTACTTCTTGTCTTGTGCACTAATTTAAATTCACCTTTTTATCTATATATTCATGCTTTCCTCTTCAGAAAATGCCATCAAGTATAAAAAAAATAAAAATTACATCAGTTACACATATTCTATTTTTATAAATGTGTATGTATTAATTAACAGTAGTAATTAACATGTAGCTATTCTAGCCTGTAAAACGTTTCCATACTATTAAAATGTCCAGGTGCTACAGAAATCAATGTGGAAACTCACATTAATGAGCTAGGATTTCACTGTTAACTTGTTCTAAAAGAAAAATGCCAGGTTCCTGTACAGTGCAGCATCCAAAGATCAATATGCCAACTCACTGAAAGAAAAACTCATTGCCATTTTATATGGAGCAAGGTTGAGACAATGAGTTTCACAGAAAAAAAACAGATTTTGCACACTTTCTCTCCAAAGTGAGCTCAGTGTTCATGAAGACTGAATTTTACTGGTTCAAAATGCCTGCAGGCTGTCCTGACAAGCCCTGTCAAGTCCAGACTTCCAGGTTTCATTGGTCTCTTTAGGTCACAGACATTATGTAAAGCTGAGAAGAAATTAAACTAGACAGGAACCCTCTTACAAATTACCTTGGAACATCTGCAGAAATTGCTAATAGGCTGCTAAGCCATTGTCTCAGCACAGATGCATTGCCTTCTTCCTCAGCCGTGGCTCCACACTTATATCATCACTGGACCACCACAGTAAGTGGCATTGGTCCTGTGCACCACCTGCTTGAAATGGGACTGGACAGAATTAGCATGGAATTAAGAAAAATAAATCTAGTTCTTGTAACTTCCTTCAAAATAATTTCTCCCACAAGGATCAGTACTGCATAGCCATGTAGAGAATATCTCAATAAATTGTGAGAGCTAACTTCCAGCCTTAAAATATAAAAATATGCTTTTGTATTATTCTGATTTTACATAATTGAGCACAGCCTGTTCTGGCAGAAAAGAACAGCTGTCTGAAGTAACTTCTTGTTACATCTCCAATGGCACATATTTTTCTATCTAGTTACAGATAATTATATGCAATTACAACATTTTAGTAATCTTTGTGAAACAGCTAATTTAGTTGTCTCTTTTTTTGTCTTTTAATTCTCCCCCTTCACATTTTGAAGAGCAATCTGAAATACAGAATGGATAAGAGAAGGATTTCACAACAATTTTTAATAATCTTAAATATGGACCACCTACAATCCCATCTTTATTGCTACAAATTTTGTCCAGGCAATAGAACACTGTATTGAGTACAGCTCTCTTGTACCTCATAAAGAGTTTTCAAACTTTTATGTTAGAAAAAAATCCAACGAAAAATGGAGTCAGTGAATGGTCCAGCTAAATTGACTGGTCATTTAAAACTCCAAAGAGACAGAGGTCCTCTCTAATTCTTCTCAGGACCTTCCCTTCTGGACTGCCAGTGGAGCAAGTCCTCGCCCCTAAGTTGCTGCATGTGCTGTACTGCACCAAAAAGAGGCCAGTGCCAAAACTGCAAGGTGACTGCAGATTTTTTGCCTGTCATGCACTTCAGCCTGTGCCCAGGTACTAAAATCCTTCTACACTGCAAGTATGTGTGGTCTTTTAACAAGTAGGCATAACAGAGTAGGAAAAAAGATTGCTTCATACTAAAAAAAAGAGAGTAATTTATTTGTGAATTTTTGTAATAGCTAATTAATGCTTCTGGAGCCTGTGAATTCTGCCTTTCTCAAGCAGGGAAAATTAGAGAACTGTAGATATCTTTGAAAATCTTGGCCATTACTCAAATTACTTTAATTCCTACGAGCTTTCTTCTTGAAGCACTGAATTTTTCTCCCCCAAAACTTGCAGTGAATCCCATAAGGTAGGTACACAGAATCATACAAAAACAAACTAGCTTTGATTTTTCAGAGCTCAGCAACTAGAAAGAGAATCAAGGTTAAACAGAGATGCAAATATTGTGTGGTTCTTAGTATCAAGCTATTTCACCAAAGCCAACCAATTTTGTAGTATTACATAACATTCTTGCACTTCCAAATAATGGGGTGTGTATCATGTTTGAGTATTTAATTTTGGTAAAGCTTTGCTAATCCACGGACAAACACATGCAGGTTACTTTCCACTAGAGCTGGTAAAACAAAACTTCTGGGCACAGGCTATGGAATAGACAAAAACACAGTTCTGGGATGTCTGCAGGTGTGTGTTTAAATAGTGAGTGAGAAAAGAAGTAGTAAATCAGGAAGCCTGTTTCAAATAGGGGCTGTATGAACCATTTTTTACATTTCTAACATTTTAAAGGCAACTGCAGTATAGAGACAAGAACAAATGCAGGGTTGTAGAAGGGCATTACCTGTTTCATCTGCTGACTGCCATTTGAAAAATGCAGATTTCTACTGTTCTTTCAGTACCTGGGAGGGTGTTTTCTTGCTAACTGGACTTTTAAGTTTCAGTGCCAAAAAGCTTTAGTAGATTGTCAGCCTTTGCTACAAAAAATATTCAAGCAAACCAACTTTCCATTTTTAGTTTAAATTACTGAGCGAACACCATGGAAAACCAAAACAACACACCCAAAAGGCTTTTTAGGTAGACTTCATACACTTTTACAGGCATGATGAAGGAATTACTATCCATGTATAACTAAGCATTTATAAAAAAACTTTCTGAAAGAAATTGTTTAGTAAAAAATGAAAATATTGTACAAGTCAGCTGTGAAGAATTCAAAAGGGTTTCTGTGTATGCAAGCATAATGCCTTATTTTTCAGACCATCATATGCCATAAATTTAAGTGCTCAGTATTGGACCAGCCAGGTGTCAAAAGTGAACCCACCAGAAGAGATGTTTTCCATTTCTTAAACATCATCCCGGTCCATGACAGAACTGTTTGGCTTTTTCACATATACCCAAACTACTCACAGAGATACTATCTCTCTTTAAATAACTATCTTTAGACCAAATATGTTCAGTTCAAGTGAGTTGAGTATGACAAATATAAATCATCAAAACACTTAGTACTGTCAAGTTATTTTTTGAGAATACTAGATTAAACTTTTGACAAAGGGTTTGCTTTATAATTTAAGCCGAATGTAAGCACAGTGCGCAGCAGGTTTTTCTCTCTTCTCAGTGGTACCTGACCTTTGCTTCACTAAAGGGTATCTTAATCTGTTAGGTACTGGATGCTGTTTCCTGTGGGAATTTGAGTTCTCAGTCAGACTTGACTGCTTTCATTATGGTTTAAGGTGTTAAGAGACACAACAAGACCATTCCACTGAGAGAACAGTGATCTAAAAGGAACCAATGAGTGACTGGTCACTCTTTAGCAATCTCTTGTACGACGTGGCATTTCCTATGATCTGTGAATTATGTGATCAATTTGCATCACAAATTTGAATCACATTCCAATTATTTTTTTCTTCTGTTGTGTTTCTCCCTGCTGGCCAGCCTGTGCTGATCCCAGCATAAGACTCTCATAAAAAGGTCAGCATTGCTAGGTGAGTGATCTGCCATTATGCAGAGAAAAACTTAATTGATCAATCATCCAGGTCAAAGGGAGTGGTTTTTATGATTTTAATAGACCTCAGTAAGGTTTGTAATTGAGAATAGGTTGCCTCAAGATTTTTCTTAGGAGTGAACTTGTTAAAATCTTTGAAGGATGAACTTCTCAAATCTCCTTTGACATGTATCCAGTTTTTTAATTAATTCATTTAGAATGTGTCTGCATAATTTAGTCATATGTTGGCACTGAGTCCTTGTGACTTTCCTCCTCCTCTGCTTAATCACTAAAACAGTAACATAAAAAAACTGTATCACTGATCCAAAGTCATCCATCTCTGTGTCTTTTGTAGCTTTACAGTGAGTAGGCAATTTTGCTGCTTTCATTGCAAAAAGCCACGTTATGATCAGGAAGCTTTTGAAATTCTTCTGAACACCAAGTTCAGAAAATGATAACTCAGTGAATAAAAGAGGAAAATACTACTAGGATACTCAAGTTTGCCATAGTTGTGGTTCCTTCTTTCATGACCTCAGTGTTCACTTAAGGTACCAGGTGTATGTTAATATGAAAGAAGCATTATACTGACTGTAACAAAATTAAAATTACAAGTCGGAAGAGCATTTTTCCATCCATCTTGACAGATATTTTAAAACAATAGCAGAGGATTACCACTTATTTCTCTGGGTAAAAAGATTTCCATCACCCTTATAACATTTTCTCATCTTCCATTATGAAGCTTTCCACAGTGAGCTGGCAGGATAAAGGTATAATTATGCAAACATGAGAAACTGTACAGTTCTCTTTAAACAGTAAGTTATCTTCATAACAAAAAGGATTCAAAATCTGTTTCCAAAAGCATATCACTCCTGGGGAAGGTTATATTTCCCTAATTATTCTCAACAGCTCCATCTCAGGCTTCTCAGCACATAAAATAGTTTTTATTTGGAGAACACCTATGAAAAGCCAGCTGCAACTCTACAAATGCTGCATATTGTCAGATTATATAAATTTAACTCTTAAAGTCCTGAGGCCTAGGGAAGTAAGTGAGTTCTATGTCTTCAAAATCTCAGATGGGGATTTAGTGATACAGTGATTTGTTTTAATACACTGTTGTGAGGTCTTTATATTCCGTACACCTCAGTGATTCCTTCTGAGTTTCATACACTACTGATGCAAATAGTCCAGCCCTGGAATGAAAGGGAAAGGCACGAGCCTGCTTGTGTCTGGCAGCAATAGAGCAGTGGCAGCATGAGGCAGACCGGACTGGTGACGACTCAGGGGCCCGTGGTGCACACAGGGGATGCTTTGGGGCCACACTGCTCTGTCCAGCAGTGCACAAGTACAGTGTCCCACCTCAGCCTGTGCTCAGCTTCTGATTTACTGAATTGCAGTTATTTGTTCTGCTCAACAAAATAATAAATTGTGGTTTTATGCTGTGCTGCAAATAAAGCCACTGAAAGAGCTGAGTGGCCATTTCAAGTTATTTCTCTGACAGATGTGCTACAGGCTCCATCCTTAGCAGATATTACTATACCCTTGCTAAAGAAACAAAACATAAAAAGGACACAATAGGCTGTCAATGTTTGCATCTGTTCTAGCTACCAAAGCTACTATCCAGAAGCATACCTCTACCATGTTAGGACCATAAACAGTGATTAATAAAAGTATGCAAGTATAAAACATTTGTATTGTGAAAGTCAACCATATTGCTTATGTGCCTGCAGGGCTCACTTTTGGTTCAGCTGAAATGCTGATTGTGAAACAGACATTTAAAAGTTCAAGCTATTGATTATATTGATACAACAGGAAAGTTAGAAGCTTAATGTTGCATTTCTGGGATCTTCAGGAGCGTATATTTAAATAAGTGATAATGCTGACTCAGCTTGCAAATCTTGACTTTTGTCCTTTTTAAAAATAACCTGCTTTTACAGGCTACCTGCCCACTTCTGGGTTTCCTCCTTGGTCTCACTCCCATCTTCTCATCAGAGTTGCACAGCTCTTGCCTGCAGAGGATGAGCAGTGTGCTTAGGAAACACACCCCAACACCTCCAAGTTTCATTCTTAACCTCCTTGCTGAGTTATTCTATTCTCTAGACACTTGTTTTTCTTCAGTCTTTTAATGATCTCTTGCCACCCTCTCCTGTTTCTTGCTCTCCTCCCTTCAGAGTATGTACACACACACACACACACACACATACACACACACACATTTCCTGGATTTGCCACCCACGTATGCACTCCTACCCTCCATCCCCTCTGGTGTCAGCTTCATTTACCAGGATCCTCATTCAGTCTCAAACTCATTTTTATTGCTTTCTGTTTATACTTATGAAGGGAAGATGCTCTGGTTCTCTACTAGGAATGAAACACTTATTAAAGAGAAGTTGAAAAGAATTTAATTTTCCTCTTTTACTTTTATTTCCATGTGTTTTGATTTGCATTGTGCAGAATTCAGTTGATAATAGGACATTGCTCAGAATTAACTAATTTCCAGCTATGTCAATTTATATTTGATAATTTTCCCATTCTTTCTAGTAATCTCTTCCCCATTTCAAAAGATTAGAAGGCTGAATATACATTGGCTTATTCACCACAACTCATCAGAGGCTCACAAAAGTCAGTAACAATAAACAAGTATGAGAGAGAGCACAGCAAACAATGAAAACTGAAAATGAATTTATTTGAATTCACTATTATAGGAAGTGACACAGATGAGGATCCCACAGCTGAGGGTTGAGTGCCAAGTGGGTACACTGGAAAATCACTGAGCTTTCCTTTTGTTTCACGGTGCAATAGGTTACAGTGCTTGTTGCAGTATGATGTGCAATTTTTTTTTTTTGTATGGCTTGATTTCTTCCTTACTGTGTTCTACTTTTTACTCAGGCATTTTATTCAAATTCTGCTTGACAAAGGCACAACAGGGATGCTTTGACAAAATCCTAGATTAGTGCAAAAACTGAATATGTACTAAAAATGTGTGGTTAGATTAGTGCCCATAAAATGGATGGATATGAAGTTATTTCTAAAAGTACATATTAAATACATTCTTCTCTTACTCCTATCTCTAAAAACCCTGCTTTCATTGTTATCATTTGAGGCACATAGTTAGAGCACCTGGAACCAATCAGTCCATTGAAGCTCATTCTTTCACATGTATTATTAATAAGAAAAGGATTCTTACAGTAGATTAAAGGTACAGTAAGAACTTTCACTATCTCTCTGCATTCTCTGCATGCTCATTGATGCTTTCAGGAAGAAAAAAAGGTGGACTGAATTTAAGTTCTGCCATGCTTCACTCTTCAGCATATAACTGGAATTAAAAGGTATAGAAATGTTTCTTTTATATGAATCGGGTGATAGGTTTGGTAAGAGTAGAGTAAAAAGAGTGCCATTTTAATGTAATTAATACAGAGAGTTATGTTGTTATATACCCAAGGAGGTTATGGCATTTCACTGCAGATCTGGAGTGGATCATCTCAAGTGACCAGAGATGTCCAAACAGTACCATGCTGCTTTAGCCAGACAATTCAAAGCTGAAAAGGAGCATCAAATCTTCAAGCCTTTTTTTTTTAGAAATTAATGCCAAGAAATCCATAAGCTTCTTCCATGCCTCCTCTGAGAGGAATATCCTTAGGGTGTGCATAACACAAGCAGTTGTCTTCCCTACTCAGTGTAACACAGCCTGACTTTCACCTGGGATCAGTGACCTGTGGTAAATTTGTGATGGATGGGATGATTCTGGAAGAGCATAAAAGTAATCCAAGAATAAATTCTGGAGGGTGATATATTTGTAGAAGTCTTCCAGATTTTAATGTAGAATTTTCCTTGGCAAAATGTCTGTGAATACAGTCAAGAGTAAGATATTTACTTACCAGAATACCTTATGAGCAAACTAAGGAACTGGCTGCTTTGTTTAGGTATTTAAATATTGGTTTAGGTAATGGAAGCCCATATTTCCCCCCTTTACCTTCCCTGCCCATTTACACAGGTGTATAGTCAGCATACAGGCTTCAAGAATAAAAAAGTCAGATTTGTATCAGGAAAAAATGGTGAAGAGAGGTGTGAATGACAAGAACAATTTCCCAGGGGGAAAGTAGCAACTTTTTTTGTAGCTGATGATGACTTGGATACGAAACACCTTCTGTCTGACCTTATCTGCTAACTGCAAGTCATTCCCACTGCAAACAAGGATTTGCCCTGTCAGATTGTCAATACCATCTCTCTCATATTTATTACAAATTACCCCTTTTTCACTGTGCTGGCTTTGGTCAGGATTCCTCACCTCAGTGTAAGAATGTAGCCGAATGCAGCCCCCCTGTCTCTGACACTGAACCTCAGCACGCCTGGGGTGGGGGCTGATGAGGAAAAGGACAAGATAGATGTTGACTGTCTCCCTTCTCTACATAAATAATGGCAGGCAGGTTGTTGTGGCAGTGCTTCTGGTATTAGATTATCTAATGGTAGAAGGGTCTTGATTTTTCTGCTTATTGTTAACATGCCAGTAATTCCTTTTACATGGAAATTAAAATAAAGCAAATGTAGTATCAGGACAGAGCATGTGCAATACAGCTTTCCTCATTTCTATGCACCAATATTCCCATTTGGGGAAGAATAAAATGTGATTATTTTTCTTAAAGGCATTACATGATGTATTTCTTCATCCAGGTGACAAGGCAGAACAAACTAGTTTCACTTTTCCCATAGGCTTTCAAACCAGGGAACTGTCTGTTTTCCTGGTAGCTTTTCCTTTTTCCAATGTTGGCAAGTAATTTTTTAGAAAGCTAAAGGACTAAGGAATCCTTATTCTCAGAAGCTACCTAGAACCAGACAGAGCATCAACTTGGTGTGCTGAATGTACCCAAACACACCACAGGGCTACATGGTGTAGTGTCCAGAGGTGTAGGAACATCGTTTGTTCCCAGCAGCAAGTTCCTTTGTCCCAACAATTAGCTACCAGGAATAAAATTCTAATGCTTTGAGTGCTACAGACATGGCTTTGAAGTGAAAGTGTATTTGGTGATGTATTTAGCACAGGCTGGTGAGTGGCAGGTGTATATGAGGACAGGAGTCTGCTGCTCTGCAGGGCAGGGCCGGTCACTCAGCCAAAGGCTGCCACGAGCCCTGCTGCATCCCGAGAGCCAGGCAAAACTGCACTGCTTGAGTGCAAAAAGGACCAGGGCTGAAGATGGCTTTCTGAGTGGGGCCACAAAAAATGCTGTACTTTATTCCCAGGGACTGTAAAACCTTACTCAGGACAAAAAAATAAATCCTACTGGCAGATAAGCAAAAACAACTGGGAAAATGGTTGTCTTGACTTTCAGGTTCTTTCTTATATTCCTGCATTTTCCCTTACTGCAAAACCCCAAATAGCCTGTTCCACACACTGGGCAGAATTTTTAGCAGTTATCTTCTTGTAAATGCTTCTTAGAAATGTAAGCTTCAATATATTTCTAGTTATTGAAGAAGATGCTACCAAATTTATCAGTATATAATGTCGTTCTTGATGTTCTGCTGTAAACCAGGAAAATGTAACTGTCAGAAATAACGTGAATATGATTCCAATCCTTTTAATTTAGTGAATTGGCTCAAATTTAATACATAGATCTGAGATTACTTCTGGGTCTCATTTGATGGTGGTTTCTTTGAGTTTCATCTTTGCTTAGAGATATTTTATTTCTCATATTTGATCAAGTACATTTATCCATATGACTCATCTTCAAGATAGGGAGATGATAATTCTTTTCCACTGTAAATATGCCCCATAAGTTTTTAAGTTGTAGGAGTACTAGTGTTATTCCCATCTAGAAGTCTATGAGCATGAAAGCAGCTCAGTTTAAAACAAACCAGACAACCCCCCCTCCAAATTCAAGCATGTATTTAAGTAGCATAATCATGAACAAAATACACTTTTTCCTTCCTATATTACATAACTTTTTTTGGAGCTCAGACATGTGTTAGTGAACATGAGCTGTCCAACAAGTCAATTTGTTAGAATTCCAAATGGATGTTTTTCTATTTTTGTAAGACTTTGATTACATTCCATCCATCTTAAAAGTGTGGTGGTTGATTACAGGGGTGGGTTGAAGCAACAGAGTCTGAATAGGAAATTCCTTAGAGACCTGCACAGGCTTCTCTGAAGAGGAGCATGGGGTTAGGAGGTAACACGATTCACTGTACACTGAATACAGAGCAAATGGACAACTGACCATTTGTTGTCAATCAATGAACACCCCAGAATCTTTTAAGGACATTTCTATGATAAAGCTCTTAGGCCTCATTGATTCCTCGATGGGCTGAACGCTTCAGTTTGCACCAAGAGCAAGCTGCAGGAACCTCTTTGAGGCAAAGAGCTCTAGAGGCCACTGGAAGAGACCTGAAAGAAGGGGAATGCATCAAATGGTTCAAATCCTAAAAGATACCAGCAGCCTATTTCGAGACCAAAACCGTAACACACTAGGCTCCAGATGTCAGTGGCAGAAATAGAAGGTGACACAAAGAATTCCAGGAGATCTAATTTTATACAACCACAACACTAGGAAATTTTAAATACAGCTTTGATATACAAGGGAAGGTGGAAAAGGCGCTTGCACAATCTGGCAGCTTATGCAGACTTCAGATGCAAAGCACACAGACCCCTGTGCCTCCATGACTGGACTGGTCATACTTCTCTGCCACCTCCTGAATGAGACTGCATCAAAATATTTAAAGGGAAAGATGTAAAATTTAATGAAGATTGAGCTGGATTTTATTAATTTTTTATAGTTTGAAATTCCAAACTAAACCACAGCTAGGTACTGACTGACACAGACAACATTATTTAGGTGTAGTATGATATACCTTAATGCAATAAAACCTTACACAACAAAGTAGCTGGTCTTATGATGTTTAACTTGGGAACAGGAGCTTCAGAGAGTAAGAGTAAGATTACAGTGTAAGTATCCAAAATTCCAAACATGATTTTAGTTTTTAAGGACTCATAAATCTTTGCATCCTTACTAATTTTAAATAACTTTATTTGTTAACCCAATTAAAAAGAAGGTTAATGTTTATGAAAATTAAAAAGAGATTTGTTCTAGTACCACAGTTTTCATAGCTTTTAATATTAATTAGGTTTTATCTGTATTTTTAAGAAAGGTGACAAAAAATGCTGTATTTAAAAAATGAATGCTCATAAGAAATGCTTTAGCTGGAGGAGAAGCTGTATTGATTTTTAGGGGCGGGATTTGGGAATTGAATTTTTCTGGAGCATAACATTTTATTTACTGGTGGTTGATAAACTGCAGTGTCACCTGCCAGCTGGCTTCAGTTAAAGAAAGCTGATTGATAGCCCAGGACATACATAGGAATAACAAAATTACAAAAGTGGTAGAAACTTCTTTCCCCCCCTACAATTAGTCAGACTAAGTATTCCTTTGGCTTGAAGAGGATCATTCTTATTTATTGCCTGCATTATTCTAACTCTTATAGGTACCAATTGCTATTAAAGTTTCTGTCTACAAGGCTCTTAACATTCTGTGCAAAAAATTGGTTTGGACACACTATACAGTCCCTGAATGCATATCATCATACAGTGTAATTCAGACATTTATCCAGGTGTCACCTGCTATTTCTTGTCCTTTGTATGAAGATGCCTGTGTTAGATAAAGTACTCTAGTGTTCAGGAGTAAATAAAAAGAAATTACATTAAAATAATTTACATTATAAATGCAGAGGTAGAAAGCAATTGCTTTTCCCAGTGGGTTTTTCGTTTGGTTGAGGTTTGGTTTGGTTTGGTTTGGTTTGGTTTGGTTTGTTGTTTTTTTGTTTGTGGGTTTGGAGGTTTTTTTGAGGTTTCCAAAATAACCTAATGACTAATTCCTCCAGTTTTCTATACATGACAATTAGTTTTAGATGTGGTCACTAGTAAACAAAGTAACAGCCACATAACCACACTGCTGTTTCTCCATTTCTCTGTCTTAACTGTTTGAATCTTGCCTTAACCTTTTTCATGCTGGCTGTGGTCTGCACACAACTGCTTTTCACACCTATTAATCCTGTTTCTTGACTTCTGGTTTGAAACAGTTTCTTCTGTCAAAGGGAGATGCCCTTCTCAAAGGGTCAGAAGACCATCTCCACCTGCCAAGTTTTGTGCCTGAGTTAATAAAGGACTGGCAGCAAGGCCAAGGAGGCCTGTATCATCATACCAGTATTTCATACCTATCTTTTCTGTATCAGATGTGTAACAAAGAATGCAAGTGGTAATCTTCATTTTAATTGGTATTAACAGTGATTTAGAATTTAAATTATATGTAATTTTCTGGACCACCAATTTTGGTGAAAAAAATGATTAAACTGCTGTTATCAGAAAGGTGTATCTTTATCAGATACACTTTTTTTTATAATTTCAGTGGGCTGTGAATCCAAATGGATTCACGAGTTCTACAAAATATATATGTAGAACAATTGTTCTGTTTTAAACATCCAGAACATACCAGATTAAACCACAGAAAATCCTTGTAATATTTGGGGAAAATGAGCCAGACACATTGACACAAACCATACCTTACTGACAAATGCTTATGAGAAACTTGTGACTTTGGAGGCCTCTCTTTTGGCTACAAGCTTTCACTATTCCACGACAATTTTCTGTTCTAGGAAAGGGAAACAATGATCTGTCATTTACCTCTAGGATTTTGTAATGTAGGTATAGAAGAGATCCCCTATAAAGCACTATTGAAAGATCCTTTTACAGCCTCACATTCTGTTCAGAAAAAAGGTGAACAAAACCCCCTTTCCTATTCATCAAAGTCTCATTCATCAAAGAATGAATAATTCTGGCATTCCATCCTGACCCCATATGTTATGATACCAAACACAGCAGCTGGAGAGTAGGAAAGTGCAAATGAGTCTGCTGTTTTGTGGCTGCTATCAATCTGAGTGGTTCCATACTTCAGAAAAGCAGACAAGGAGCTCTTAGTTGTTTACTTCCTCCATTTATCATCAAGGAAATGCTGATCACAAGTTTACTCAAGATTAGCTGGCAGTTAAAAAACCCCCAACAACAAACAACAGAACCAAGTCTGTACTAAACAAGCATAAGCCACATGGAGCATGTTGATGCCTGTTCAGCATCTCCAGAATCTGCAGGAATAACCAATGATGTAGTTCCTCAGTGGTCTTCTTAGTTGCCTTTTAAAAGCAACTGCGAAATTAAGAAGACAGTTTACTGGTTTACGTACCTCCATCAGTTTAAAAAAACCCAAAAACCAGAGTTCTCAGCTTCCTAGAGGAATGCAGAAGCCCAGAATCGTTGAGATTGGAAGGTCTGTCTAGTCAAAGCCCCCTGCCAAAGCAGGACCACTGGAAGCAGGTTGCACAGGATCACATCCAGGGAGGTTCTGAGTATCTCCAGAGAAGGAGACTCCATGACACCTACCAAAACACACTATCCTAACAAAAGTCACTTGCAGTGCAACTCTTGCAACTTTATTTACATTTAAAAGTTGCATTAAGGAGATCATGGCAAGGTAACTTAATTCATGCCTGATTAACATGAGCTGGAAACTGGGGTCAGCCATGGTTTAAATGGAGCAAGCTGAAGGAAATTGCTTATTGGTCAGTCTCTGCTTAGTATAATTGTCATTGAAAGACTTTCTTACATAGGTTTGTGGCTCTAGAAAGAGTAGCTGGTCTGTGCATAGGGAGGAACAGGTAACTGCCTGGGCAGACTGACACTAGTCAGCTTTAACACAATTCGCCTTCAGTTCTTCTTCATTGACTGAAATGCAGCTACCTGCTTTGTCCAACCTCACCTCCATCTTCAGACAGCTGGAGACAGCCTGGTCTCTCTTGCACAATCCAACCACTTGGTAGGATTATCTAAATCATATGAACTACATTGTAGAAGCATCTTTTATCTCAGAAAATAGAGCTAGGGGTGGGACTAAGGGAATTTAATGAGTCCAAGCTACTGTTTGGAATCTAGTGTCTGCTTGCTGAGCAGCAATGGTGGAATCTATATTAGGAGGAACAGGATTGTTAGACCTTGGCTGTGATTCACTGTACATTCTATTTTGTCTCGCTACTCTAGATACTTTTTTCTTACAACTTGAATAACCAATTTACAGCTATCCCAGAGCTGGGTGGAAATGCTGGGATAAACACTGTAGTGAAAATTAAGGGTGTAATGGCAGAATAAGATGATTCACTATGGTTCAGAATCTCTGGATCACTTCTACACAGCAAGGCCAAACTTTTTAATGTATGTCTACACACATTGAGTACCAAAATTACAATGTAGAGGTATACTGCCTTAGGCTGCATCCTTGAGTAGCTACAGTGCTGTCACCTTGAAACAGCTTCCAGCCCTGGCTTGTGATTCCAACACAAAACAGCAGGGAAGAATCATCCCTCCCACAGTCCTGTCTGTGAGCAGCCCAAAGTTCATTCAGCCTTTTGTAAACAGCTGGTACTATCTAGGTGAGATGTTCATCAGGAACAGTGTAGCATTAAGACTACAGAATATACGGCACTAAAGACGACATGATTTCACCTTGAAATGCTGGCTTTGAATTACTCTACCAGTCACACAATGGCCCTCTCTGGACATTTAAGAATTGTATGTATGTGGTGTAAACCAGCCAAACTAACTGAATGCCAGCCCCTGCTTGGACACAGCAATTTAGACAGCTCAGACACAACATCTACAGGTATTTATTGAAGGAGCAGAAAAAGCGTTACTGTCTTTTCCCTACACCACACCTCAAACTCCTGAACATTCTCCTGAGAGGGCTCAGGATTTGAATAGAAGTGCCTACACTTTTTGGGTGACTGCTGTTCTGGAAATAGAGATTTCACAGATGTTCATTTTGCCTCCTGTAAAATGTCTGAGCTTTAACAGCTCAGTGCCAAAGCCTACTTAATTTTCTTTCCAACAAAATATAAAATTAGAACCCACTACTATTACTATATTATTTTCCTTTGTAGTAGTATTTAAACATGAAAAAGTACTAGAAGTGCAAAGACATTTGCAGACAGTAGCAAAACCATTAATCATGTTGACTTTACAAATTTTTATTTGTGATGAAAACCTGAATTCTTAGTTGACCTAAGAAATCAATCAGAGGATTGTCAACAATCCCATCAGATTAGAAGCTAAAGTCTGTGAAAATACAGCTTACTAGAAGATACTTCCTTTGAAAAATGTTTTTTCTTGACAGCAAAAATTAAAAATGCAGATATACCTATAATTCATATATCTAATGTGGATTGAATCATTAACAGCAAACTTCAAGTGCTGTGGAGAAGGGGCTGTTGTCCTTTTTTGTATTTATGCTGCCTCATGCAAAGGCATCCAAATTACATACATGTAAAAAGAAATATTGTAATAATTAACATGATTCATTATACTATTATATATAATATTACCAATACAGGTGGAATGGCTCTAAAATGAAATATGACACTGAAATGCATGCTTTTTTGCAATAGTATATGGCTATCTCACAAACTGAACTGTGTTGCTGTAACAGACTTCAGTGAATAGAACTACCAAGAGTAACTCCAGCAAAATATCAATTAACTACAATCTGTATGAATTACCCTCATGGAGAGATATTTACCTAAAACTCACATCTTCCTTCACAGACTGTACTGGTTTTGGCTGGGGTGGAGTTAACTTTCTGCACAGTGTCTGGCAGAGGCTGTTTTGGGTTGTGCTGAACACGGGGTTGATAATATGGAGATGTTTTGTTGTTGCTGAGCAGGGCTCACACAGAGCCAGGGCCCTTTGGCTCCTTGCACGGCCACACTGGAGAGGGGGCTGGGGGTGCCTGGGAGGCTGGGAGGAGACACAGCTGGGACAGGTGAGCCCAGGTGACCAAAGGGACATTCCAGACCATGTGACACCATGCTCAGTGTATAAAGAGGGGAGAGAAGGAGGAAGGAGGGGACAGTTGGAATCGTGGATTCCTTCCCAAGTCACCGTTCCGTGTGGTGGAGCCCTGGCTGCCCTGGAGATGGCTGAACACTGCCCTGCCCATGGCAACTGCTGGATGAGTGCCCTGCTTGGCTTTGTTTGTGTGCACAGCTTCTCCTTTACCTTCTGAACCACCTTTACCTGCACCCAGGAGTTTTCCAGCTTTCACTCTTCTGATTCTCTCCCTGATCCCCCTGGTGGGAGGGTGAGTGAGCAGCTGTGTGACATTTGGTTGCTGGCTGCGTTTAAACCACAACAACAGCCATAAAAGAAAAATATTATTTCATTATGTAAGACTGAGTATGGTCTCTGGGAGTATTTGACAACTCAGGTGGCATTTGCACATTGAAAATGTTGTTTTTAAACAAGATCGAACAAAATTTTGTCTACTTTTACAAAAAAGTGCTAAGAAACTAGAGCTGGACTTCAGAAAAAAATAGATTTTAATTTATGGCTAAGAGTTCCAGACAACAATGGTATTTAGAATGGGAAAATTACATCCCATTTATATTCCATTTCTAGATTTATTTTCCAGCTTTCCCCCATAAGACATTAGCTAGTTGGATCCAGTACTTTGCATATAATCTGCTTCAGGTTTGTAAAAAAAACCAAAAATACTCGAAGCAACTGTCCTTTCCACAGATTTTAAGTTAGTTGGAAAGCAAACTACAAATCTAATACAAAAAAGTTGCAGCAGAGGCACAACTTCCAATCTGCTATATTAAATAAAATAGGCATTATCCAGGGTAAGAAAAAAGACTTGAAAGATGCCAAACTACAAATCAACTACAATTAATGATTTTCTTACTTCTCTAATGCTTCAGAAAAGTGCATAACAATCTCTTAGTCTTAGGTAGCTTTTATGCAGACTTTTCAAGGTTATTTTAGAAATTGTTTATATGATTCTTAGGATCATTACTGGTAAAAAAATCCCAACAATCTTGTTGTAAGTACCGAACATTTCAACTGGAAAAAATTATCTCTGGGAGATTTGCAATAGTAGATATTTTAAAAAGCCAGGTATAAATTTTCACTGTACCAAGGAAAGCAAAAGTATTTGACTGTGCCTTGGTGTTTCCCATGCCCATTGTCCAAGTCTGAACACTTAAACTGAATAGAAGGAAAGAAGGAGTAGAAATAATGTACTTCATATTTTAAGAGACAGATTGAAATATTTTCCAGTCTGACTGTTTCTTTACAAAATATTTTTCTTTGTGTTACCAACAGAAATGCATTATGCTCTTTCAGAAGTGAAATAGAACAAAAGTGGGATAGCAGACAACTATATACAACAGTGATTACAATGTCTAGTCCTGTTTGCTTTTGAATTATTAGTTTTACATGCTTCATTCACAAAAGCAGACCCAAACATCTAAATAGATGTGAATGTCTGTGGTAATAATTAAAGCTTATAATAATATAATGCACAGAGAAATCTATTGTATAAAAATATAAAATCTACAGAAGGAAGTTACCGTATTTTATTTAAAAAGGAGCATTTCAGAAATTAGAAACTGCTTCTTAAAACAATGCATGTGAAACAAATCTATTGAAAGGTAGGCACCACTTAAAGACTGTACTGTGAACAGAGCCTTTGGCATCAATTTGAGATGCTTCTTTAATACCAAAAGACGTCTTTGGGAAAAAAAAAAAAAAAGTTGGATCTTTATGAAAAAATTACAGAGGATAAACTGCTGGAAGAGTCAAATACCTAAAGGTTGATAAGAGAAGAAAAAAAAAACCCTCTCTAACATTTAGAAAAGGTTGGAGAAGTCAATAATCTGCAAAAGTAGATTATGAAAGGGTTTCTTTTTAATCTCTGGGTAGTGCAGCTAGTGTACATAACTTCATTAACTTCAGCTCCATTCTGATAGTATCTGTTCACTAAGTTTTGTGAAGGCCAAGCCCAATGGGTTTTAAATTGTTGTTAGGAATAACATCATGTTTTCAAACAGCTTACTGTGAGATTGCTTATTGAAAGCATCTCTCAAGGTGAGGCAGCTGAGCTTGAAGAGATAAAATTGCTGGAAAACTATAAATATATGCCATACAGTATTTCAAGAAACTGCAAACAAACCCTTTTGTGTGACTTTAACTCACAGTACAACTCACGTCCTATCTGAATTCTACCGTGGCCTAAAAATGCTATGGAATACCTTTTGGTTTTATCTGAACATCACACTACTTGCTGGGTTCTTTAATCATCTAATTAAAGAGTATTCCTAACATTTTTGATTTTCTAATTCACTTTGAACAAATGCAGTAATTGCTGAGGGAAACACACTCAATATGTGTACAGTATGTGAGAAAAACTTGCACCAGTGCTCAAATGAGTGAAGCAATTAACTTCAAGACAGTATTGATGCAGTAAGGAAAAAATATTGGTGAGATTTTAACTGTTATATTAAATGGAAATCTATAGCAATATTTTGGTAAGTTTTGGAAATGCTTAATGCTGTAAAAACAAGTAACTGGTGTTATAGCTGTATAATTTATGTATTGCATTTACAGCTTTAATAATATTGAACTGTTAAAAGCTGTGTTTTCAACCAAAATAATTCCAATTTGACAGATTCTGAAATAAAATTACAAAGTCCTATAACCAAGTCATTATAGAGGTTTATGTTACAGATGTTGACATTTCATAGCTAAGCAGCTCTGTTTCCAAATGTAATGGAGCATTTTCACTTTGGAGCCGGGCTAGTCAGATCCCTCCAATTTACCCATCCTCATTTTGTTAAACATACTGCTGGTAGCACAGACTTCCAGTCAAGTGAGCTGGTCTTAAAAAAAGACTGCACTATCTGAGATTCTCAGGGCTTTGTTCATTCCAAAGATGTGTCAAATACATGAAAACACAGGTTTTACTCCTTCTCCTCTGCTGTGTTCTTTCCTCTCATCTAGCCAATGTATTAATTTTTTGCTCACCTGATCACAGCCCCAGCTAAGGATCGTGTAGTACTGACATGCTCCTGTCAGCCTGCTGACATGTGTACTGTGCCTTGTATACAGCAGTGGCTCTGTCACCTAACATTGCTGAGAACATCCATTCATCATCATTTCTTGTACCATCAGATGTGCCCTGTGAATGTAATCCTCAGCTCTAACCACTCTGAGGTAAATTATCAGCATGGTGCATTTTACACGACTCACATTATATCCCACAGATACAGTATAAGCTGCTCCCTAGCAACTGCAGCAAAAATATACCCCTTTAGGCATTTTTTCCAGCTAAAGAACCCAACATTCTATTTGATGAACTTCATATATAAAACAATCTTGCCTACTGTCACCTCAAATTGTTCTGACTAATGGTCCCTAAGATGTGTTTTTAGCCCTTTGCCTCGTTTAGGTTCTGATACTGAAGCTTCTTTTGCAAACCTCCCACCTCAGCGATTTTAGCACCAAGGAAAAAAAGTATTTTTGCAAACCAAGAAATATCTTCCCAATAAAAACTAACCATTTATACAGGAATTATAATCATGAGCCAGAAATCCATTTTAGATGGAAAATGTAACTCCCAGCATGCTATCAGGAGTGAAGATCCTGGATTTATTTTGTGGAACGCCGAAGTCTTTTGGTTGGACTTCATTCACATAACTGAATGGAATTTCAAGTATTTTCAAAGAACTATAAGCTTTTAAGCAGATGATTGCTTCTTGTGTCATCCAAAATCTATTTAAGTTAATCTTACTTAATATCTGGGGAAAGACAGAAATTAGTCCTTGTTTAAAAACAACTAGCCTCATGTTCATGCATCACACCTTGTGAATTAAGTTGTGGCTGCTGTGACATTGTTATTCATTTTAATACCCCATAAAATATTTTAAACATAATACCAGATTGATAATACTCATTAATACTTGACAAATGAACAGAACTCTCCA
The DNA here is from genome assembly GCA_013398075.1 of Notiomystis cincta. NCBI lineage: Eukaryota > Metazoa > Chordata > Aves > Passeriformes > Notiomystidae > Notiomystis > Notiomystis cincta. The sequence goes on along the minus strand of VZRX01018053.1, from coordinate 142,086 downwards.
TCAACATTTAGGAATTTTGTCCTCTGTGGCAGGGAAGGGGTGTCACAGCAGACAGTTAACTTCCCCAAAGACAGTCAAGCCTTCAAGTCTGGAGTGCTGAGGCTGGTCAGGTTACCACATTTAGGCAGAGGTCAGTTTGCTGGTTTTGTGCTGATCTCCATCAGCCTCCACTGGTGAACAGCCCTGCTCATGGTCAAAAAGGCAGCAGTTCAGGGCAGAAGAGCAAACAGCACCTGTTAGCTAGCCACAGACAACAGCAAAAGCTGGACAGCCTTATCCTTTCCCTTCAGGAAATTCTCTTGGGAACTGTTACAGACCTCTAAAAGGAATGAAATCTGTCCTTTCAGTTGAACAGGATAACAACGACCCCCCCCTCTGCTGACTGATACCTCTCTGATAAAAAGCAAAGCATGTGCTGTGTGACTACACTTCAAGCATCTTCCTTGGTGCCCTTCAGTGAAACTGACCCTGAAAAAATGTAAATGAAATTCACATACAAGTTTATGCCAAGTTTTGACATGACCCTAGAACAGGGCCCTGGACAGCATCTCACATGGTGAAGCAGAAATGCATTTTCTAAAAAGTCGTGTGTCACCACCACCTGAAGTCAAATTCTATACAGAAATTGGCATAATTAATTATGCCATTGAAATAAATCCTGGTTAGATGAGTGCTAACTGACATGCCCAGTTCCTGAACTGAAGTACTCATCTTCAGTCACTGTGTAAGTACCTTGCACAAAAAATGGCATTTCTATTAGAGCTGTGTATTCATCGCTTCCATATTCAGTAAACATCAGAGTTCAAACTGCATTTCCATCAGAGAGTTCAATGCAGTGTAGCTGGTAGTGTGTTATGAATTCAACCTTGATGCAAAATTTTATTACCAGTAGTAGAGTCTTTTGTTCAGCGAGATTCTCATTTCAAGAACAAACATCCTATTGACTTTTCTGTGACATTTATGTAATTTAGGTCTGCCAAGTCAGGTCTTCTGTATATGTCTTAATGACCTAATTAAAAGAACTATTGTCATACCACTACATAATATAGCAAGGAGAGGAGGCAGGCTCTTTCCCTTTTAAGCTAACAGGCACAAAAATCTGTAGGTAACAGCTTTTAGTACAGTTCTGAATTTCCTCATAACAAGAAATAAGTGGGTTATACGAATGCTCCAAATAAATACAGAGTTATGTGTTTGAAAGGAACAAAGAACATATGAATGTGGCATGCCTTTCTATGTATGAAAATCTAGTTGGATCAGAAGAGAAGAAAATAAAAACAGTTTTGCAAACTTTACAATCAGAGAAAACAAAAAAAAAATGTACAAGCTTTCTAGTAATGCTCAAACTATCCTTATAAAACAGAGCATACCATTTTATTTCAAATCGCCTTTAAAACCTTAAAATGCATGTCAGTTGCAATATTAACTGTATTGCCAACTTAAATTTCTCACCCAAACTCACACAATTTTCACTTATTTTATCTCTCTCATTATTTCCAGAACAAATACACTCCAAAACATTGAGCAAGGTGTTCCTCACAGGTAAACAAATAGTAAAAAAGCAAATTCAGTACAAATACTATCCTGATGAAGCCCCAGGCTACAGTTTTTGTGGAAAAGGAATGTGTAAATCTCAGCAACACTGTGCTCAAGAGAAAGCTGTTAAATACACTGAAGTTACCTAACTCCTGAAAACTGGATTCAGTGAAATTCAGAGAAGTCCTGGCTTTCCACTCTTATGGAAGAGGGAAAGAAACTCAAGACTGAATTCAACTGAGGTGCTAGAAATCACTTTTAGTTAGTCTAGTGAGCTTTGGATAAGGATGTTAATGTGAAACCCACCTGGCAATCAGCTACTTTTACTTTTGAAAAAATATTTGCTTTCTATCTGCATACTTATATATTAGCCTACCTTTAATACATTTGTTAACATTTAAACTATGGTCATTTCGTTCTTATGGTTCTGTTTATTATAACTGTGCTTTGCATAAAAATTATTTAAGCAGAATAATGATACTGTTTGAAGAATAACTCCAGAGAGCTATAGTTGAGGTTCTTCTCTAAAGGTGTGCAAGGTTATTACAATATTTCATTACCACAAAACAATACATCTTCAGATAGAGGCAATATTAGCTTGTAATATTTCTTGTTACCATGCTACCAACCTTTGCTTGTAAAGCAATTTAATCACTTCCATATTGGTTATACATGAAATATTAGTGCTGTGCTTCACAGGGAACACCTCCTGCATTTTCATTACAATATAACTGTATTACTTAGAGAGTCAGAAAATCTATTTGTCTTTAAGCGTGTCATTGCATCTCACTGAAAAATTGCAAGCCTAAGTTTTACTAGTTAAAGAAAGAAATAGTCTTCCAGTTCTAGATGCTCAATTCAACCAGTCTTGGTTTCATTATTTTATAAACTCCATATCATCTCCATGGCTCATTTAGTTATCTTTCATAGTAGCACCTATTAGAACTGCTCAAATGCTATAATCTTTTGAGACAGAAAACAACTCAAAAATTTTAATATTCCATGAGATAACCTAGTACTTATACATCTAACATTAACATTCTTCCCTAGCTACTCTATGGCAAAAGAAGCTAAACATATGAAAGACGTGGTCATCATCTTCAAAAGATCAATATTTTATTTTTCAACAATGAAAATATATTAAACAAATTATTTTATTTTTCTCCATTAAAATATCAGATAACAAAGAAGAGATACTGTTATTAATACATGCCCTTCTTCACAAATCAGGCAAAAATGTCATCCAGTGAGTTATGAAATCCTGGCAATAATATGTACAAAATGGAAGCAACTGCAGAATTCTGAAGTAATACACAAGATGATGAGTCTTCATTTCACTGATTTAACTGTACAAAGTGCACAGGAGTTGCTCAGATGTAGCTGACTTGTTTGCTCATGCCAGAAGTCTCACTACAGAGCAATCACCTCAAACTCATCTCCAGCAGTGAAAGGAAATCATGCAGTAACTTGGCTGAGTGACCACTCAGAAAACAGGGACATACCTTACAAAAGACAAGACTGATTAGCACGTGTATGTGGCTTACTTGCACTGGGTTATAAAGAAATCTTCCTTCCTCAAAATTTTCAAATTATGAAGGAGATGATTTCCAGGTGACCTCAGCTGGGATATATTAACCAATACATGGCTTCCCCAGACTTTGTGGTTAATGTATCTTATATAAAATTATATAAAATCTGGCCAAGGCTCAAACTCCTATGCCCTGATGCCTGCCTCTAAGTGGACCTGTGATCCCTGATAGCCAGCCAGAGTGATCTGCAATAACCCAGCAACAGTCAGATGCCTCAGTCAAAAGCCACTGACTAAATGCAACAGCAGGCAGAGGCTCAGGGAAGTTTTCCATCTCCAGGTGGGCCATCTTTGTTCTGACAAGTCCTTGCAGGGCAAACAAAACCTAGCAGAAGCCAACTGTGAAAGATTCCTTGTGGTATGGTCTACCACTGCCACTCCACCATCCACATTCATTTACACATTTTACTATTACTTGATGCATAGTGCAACATCTTCAGAGAAAAGCCTATTACTTTTGACCCAGTTATTTTCTGTGAATTTTTACTGAGCTGTTTTGCAGTGTCATTTTATATGTTTATGTTAGAGATTCCTAAAAGAATTAATGAATTTTGTTTCAGAAAAATGAAATGAAAAAAAAACGCCTGAAAGTGGACAGCTGATGCTATGCATGACTATCCTCTCCCAAAATCTGCAGGTAAGCTTTTCTGCTTTTACTACTGAATTCTCTAATACCTCCTTTTGTCATGATTGTTCATGAGATTAAAGCAATCATTGTGTCAGATGATAAAGCGCGGTTTGAGAATGTGAGCTGCAGTACCAAAATCAGTTTGCAGGAGACTTCAGGTGATATCAATACCAAATCTTAAAGACAAAGAATTACTGCTTCTTCTCTGCAAATCAACAATTTACAGTAAACATCTTATTTTGGAACAGAGTTGAGTCTGTTTATGTTTGGAATCAGCAACAATAACAGAAGTATTTAATTTTCCCATTACAAATGAATAAACAGTACAGAAGTTCTGTAAGTTAGTTCTTAGTTTAACTGGTATTTTGTTTGATGCCTCTAGGTTCATTCATACCCCTATCAAGAATTTTTATTTTCTCCTGAGAAATATTCAGAATAAGATACCCATAAAATGGTATTTCAGTCTCTCCTCCTCACTTGTAACTAGGACATGTGTTGAATTGTACTCCCATTGATTTCTTATTTCATGAACTAGATAGAATATATGGATAAAAGAACTCTTTCCCAGTAGCAGTATATGTCCCATGTGAAATATTTAATATGATCCAACTTACAGAATCAGTAGCAGACCGGATGCTCAAATTCTGTTCCAGACTTTTCTGGCCCATTTCAATGCCTGATTAATCAATGGGAATGTTTGACTTTGTATGGTAATCTGAAATCTGCACATGAAAATTTCCAGCAAAGAGGCCAGTCTCTTCAGGCAGGGTTTAAAAAACCTTTTTTCACCTTAGCTGCAACACTGCAAAATATTTGTGTAAAAGTATTTCAGAGCAGAAGAAGTAATGTGCTGTTTAATGAACTAATTGGGTAGAGGTGAATCCTAAGCAAGTAAACTAGAGACATCAGACTCAACATGACCTATTTGCCACTAACTTGGTGAGAAACTTCCATTTGAAGCTTAATCGTTGTGATGAAAACCTCATATATTTGAATCTTTTAGCCAAGTTTTAGCAGTGCTCTGCCTAGCTTATTTTAGGCAAACACAATATAAACTACATACAACAGAATTTGGTTTATGATTATATTTGAGCTAAGGTGCATTTTCTGTGGCCTTTTAACAAAAATCTAGCATACTCAAAAGCTTGGCAAAAAGAAAAACCAGTGGCTTTACTACAATGTCTGAAATCCAAGTTAAATGTATTATTTTTCTACATGGGAAAATCTTGCAAATGCTGAAAGCTTTAGGTAAACATTAATATAATAGATTTTTATAATACAATGCTATCACTGTATTAATGCCACTCTTACTAGCTGCCTAACAGATATTATGAATTACTGAAATTTAATGTATCTTCTTACAAAGTATACATAAAAGAAATTAACTTGTTAGAATATTTTTGAATGCCCACAATGGTGTGGCTTCATTTACATATACCATTGTACCTTCATCCAAGTATTTTTCCTAGGGAAGAACACAGTAAAATTTGGCTGATGATTCTGAAGTATCTTATAAAAATGTTAGATGAATGATTGCACACATCTTAACACAAGAAGATATTGTCACAACTGAACAATGGAACACAAGTTCCACTTTTTACAGTGATAGTCTGTTTAAGGCAGATAAGCAGCACATGTGGCACTGCTCTAACCCTCTGCTGCCAAATGTATTCAGCACAGATTCAGCAATTATCACTACTCTGGCCTGTAAGTACTGGGGAGAAAGAGTGTGCAGGCTACACACTGACAGCATCATGTCCATCCATGACATCCTTGCAGACTACCATGAGCTCTCTGTGCTGCACTAAATTAATTTTGAGCTGCATCAGCCAACAGAAAGCTGGTCTGACTTTACAGCCACTTGTACACACAGACATGATTGCCATGAAGTAGCATTGGTTGAGTTTCAAGCACACCATGCAAATGAAATACACCAAAACCTTTTTCTTTGGCAAACTGCTTTGTTTGGGTTGCTGCAGATTCTAGCAAAGAGCACCTGTTTAACAGATCAGGAATGTAACTTTAAATCTCCCATGACAAAAATCAAGTAGTAGAAATATATTTGTTATGTACATGAATGCATGCTAATTTGAAAAAGCTGTTCTGATGAACTGTATTACGGTGCAAAATGAAATGAAAGAAGAATCCTATTGCTGCAACCAACTACAGTTGGTAACAGTCTTTTAGAAAACCAGATTTACACAGCAGATGACCTCATAGATGGGTAGTAGAGCAGCTGGGGCCTTCCTCCAAAGGATGTGAAATGTAATTCTTTAAGCTAAATATTTAAATGAACAAAGCAATAGGCTGCCTACTAAAATAGTCCTGTCCTTCGGCCAAGTACTTGAACAATAAATCAAGAAACAGAAAAGCACTTCAGACTGGGGTTTGACAAGCACATAAGGCAATTATTAACTGCTGCTGCTGTTCAACCATCATGCTCTCCCCTCTTGCATTTACCTTCATAGTTCTATGTCCTCCCTTGCACAGCCTTCATAAGGTCCTCTGTGAAGCAGATTCAAGCTGGCAGAAAGTGGGTTTCTGTTTTGTATTGGCTTTTTAAATCAGTGCCCAGGGCGGAGGAGTGGTCTTCTGCCAGACTTATGTGCTGAAGTAGTTCTGCAAAGGGTTAGGAAGGATGGTGTTACTGTGGCTGGGAGAACAGGATCATCACAGAAACAGCTGCTGGAGTTACTTGCGCTGCAGTGAAACCCCATTTATTACTAAGTGACACTAAGCAGTAACACAGCACACTAATAATACATTTCTGATGTTTCTTTAAACCTCACTCTCAATGCTGTTGGCAGTGCAGCAGCTTTTCCAAGTGACATGCTTTGAGTATCAAATGACTGGCCTGGCTTTGAACAAGGAACATGAAGAGATCCTTTCTACATGGCGGGCTTCCAGCCTAACCTCTAATACAACTGGGAGGGAGGAGAAGAAAAGCTTTAGTTATTATTTTCATCTTACTATGAAATGTAGTTCACAAATGAAAGGTGATTAATTAGATAGCATTGGAGTTCTGGCTGTTGTGTAGCGAATCCATAGAGAGGCTAGGAAAGCATTAAAGGTATTTGAGTAAATATTGCTTTGCACTCCAATATTTTTAAAAGCTTCTTTGGTTTTAATTAAAAATAATTTTAACAGCAATCAGCATGGATCAAATACCATATACTGCCATTCTCACTTCCCCATTCAGTGCAATTAGAATAAGTGCTAGGAATGGCATTTTTCAGAGTTTTCTTTCTCTTTCATCTGGTCTGGATTTCTGGACACAGCATTAACCTGTTAGCTTATAACCTGTTATGAGCTCATAAGTTTACTAAGGTGCAAAAAAAAAACCCCAGAAACAAAAACAACCCAAACAAAACCAACAAAAACCCCAAAGCCTGTGTTAAATTCAAATTATTTTTAAATCTATGAACACCCTTGCTCACAACACAACACTTTTATTCCTCTCAGGCATACACGCAAAAATACTTGTAAGGTATGACACTGTTGGCAAAATTGAGACAAAGACAAGAAGTTGTCTTTGAGCAGAGAACTCTTGAACAAAGAGCTCCAGAAGCACTGTGCAGGACTCAGAGTGGACACAAAGATGACAGATGAGCTTCAGTGTAGATATATGTAGGCTACTACATCTCGTGGAAAATAATCTCGGTCATATACACACCACTCTGACAAATGACTGGAGAAAAAAATCCAGTAGTTATTATTGGCAGATCCCTAGAATTAACAGTTTTATGTGCAACAGCAGGAAAAACCCTAGCAAAACACGGGGTATCATGAGCAAAGGCACTGAGAAGAAGACAGTGCACATTTATACAACCTTGTTCCATCCATGTCTCAAATACTTCTGGTCTCTGCATCTCAAGAACAGACTCCAGTCAGAGAGCAAAATGTCAAAAGGATGGAGTGCCAGCCTTAGGTAAAGAGACTTGAGGGGCTCTTTAATTAGGAAAGAAAACTGAAGCAAGATATTATCAATCAAGCCATGAAGATGGTAAATAAATGAATGTAAAGCTGCTTGCTAAATCCTTCAGTAATAGAACTAAGGGACCTTTTACAAAGTTAGCACAACATTAGTTTATAAAGATTAAAGTACTTCTTTACAAAGGTAGTAGTAGTAAGCTTCTGGAACTGCTGCCACAGGAGGTTGTAAAGCACCAGCAAGTTTGAAAAAGAAAAGGTCCACAAATGGGCTCTAAAAACACTGAGCAGATATATACCCACTATCCCTAATATGACAAACGAGTATGCAGGAAGAGTAGGAGAGAATAGGTGAGTGAAATGGCTGTGTTTGTGTGCAGTCCCTAACAGCATCCCCTAGGGTCACTGCCGAGACCAAACCCTGACTATCAAGGTCCACTGGTCTGACACAGAAGAGCTTTTCTGATGTTCTTCACTTCAGCTGCCTTTAGTATCTTCTGTTGAGCTCTGAAAAAATCCACAAAGGTTACACCACTGCTTCTTGTCAACTGTGAAAGATGGAGGTCAGGTTTGAATAACAGCAGTCCTTCAGTATAAATTACAACACAACATCCTATGCTAAGCAATAAATTAGTACTATATCTTCAAACAAAAATAAGGGTCAGACCCAAGAGGAAATATTTGCATTACTCCAGGCAGTGTGACCCTAAAAAGCCACAGCTGTTGTTCCACAGCAAGATCAGCTATTTCAGTGAAACTGTAGCAACCTGCTGAGGGACGAGGGAAACAAACATCAGCCCCTCAAAGAGCTGAGCTGCAGAACTGCTCAAAGAGAAGCAAGGTTAGGCATATAAGTCATTCACATTTTTGCTAAAGTAAGTCTCAAAAGATGGTAAGAGTTAAAGCCTACTGGTATACGCAGATGGCAGTCTTAAAAAATTGAGTGCAAGAGCCAGTATCGATAGGGTGTTTTCTGCCTTCCTCTACTGTTTATACATGAAATAGGCATATTATAATTGCAATATTTTGAGACTACTGATAATACAGAACACCTGCAAAGGGAAAAGGTATGCTGGCTATATTCCACAGAAATGAATAAATGTAGCTCAACAGTATTCTCACAGGATTTCAGTTATACAGCATTTTCTTCGTTCACTGCATCTTCACCATTAGCTCCCTCACCAGTATTTGGTAACTTCTTGTTATTCAGATGCATAAAATGCATGCTTATGTATTTCACAATGTAGTGATACATTAAATTATATACTTGCATATGTATTAAAGTACACATTTTAATCCTTAAGGGAATAAGAGAGTTTTGATTAGTAACTATTGCAGATATCTAGATTATTCCCACTAGTTTGGGAGTTTGAATTGAGAGCTACAAAAATCAAAATGCAAGAGATTTAAAAATCTCCCCACTACACATGCAATACCTGGCAATTTTGCATTTTAGGTGGTGAAATAAGAAGAGGGGTGTCTCGTAATTGAGATATGTAATTCATTATCACAGCTTGATTCATCCCTGTATTAACAGTAGCTACAAACAAGCCCAAGACTCTTGTCCATCCTTTCTTCTGGGGAAAGCTGATCTCTTCCACCAACATATCTGCAGTCTGTCAGTCACAGAACGACCTGCCCATCTTCACCTCTCTCCCTCTGCTGAGAGCTGTGTTCTCAGCACTGGGAGCTGAATTCCTGGTTAAGGGTATCTTTTCAAAGTTCCTTGAATGGCATTGCAGGAGACAGAGGTGCTCAAGCAGAGCACCCTTGGTCGTTATGCCCATGGCACTGTTAGGCAGCAGCAGATACTGTCACCATTTGGAACCATCTGAAGCCTGTGAGTAAGCAACAGAGGGAACACTTGGATGCTGAGGCATTTTATCCTTCTGTTTATCTGGAGCTCTGCAGAGCTGCCATACATCAGCATTTAGAGCTGCCGTGTTTGATGGAGACACAGCTAACAGCTACGAGTCTGTATGTTAACTGCAGCTCAAAAACAGCATTAGCTTTTCCAAAGAGATCAGTGTGCCATTTGCATAATCTAATACAACCAGAGATACATCATTCATTCATCTTTTCCATGAGCTTCTGCAACTCTTCACTGCTTCAACTGAATGTACATACATGCTTATTTCTAAAATGTACTTAGTTCTAAAAAGCATACCACGTGTTTTCCCTAGCTGTATCAAAAGAAGTAATTTTCCTACTAGTCATGCCAAATTACATCAATAATATTTTAGTATCCATCTTTATCTATTTAACTAAATAAGCAACAGGGTGGAGAACATGACAGCATTGACTGCTTCAGTTCCAGATTTCTTATTATGTTACATATAGTGATACTACCCTGTAAAAATTACTATTACAAAAGCAGCTTGGGAAAATTCAGGATACCTCTGAGTGTTGTTTTAGTTGGGAGGCATACTGATGGACTGATTTTTTTTTTACATAGAAGAAAACCATGAAAAGCAAGCTAAAAGCTTTATAAACTTCTGCATTCTCCTCTAACTTTTAACTAGGTATGAGCATTATGTAATTATAATACTTATGGATATTAGTAAGTCTACAGCTGATTAATATTTTTTAACAAGTAAATACTTAATATACTTATATTAACTTCAGTGGTAGAATGATGGCTGCTTCAAAAAAGTTCAGTACTTACTAACAGACAAAGAAGATGAATAAACACTGAATTGAGCACCCTTCTGGAATGACAGCATTGAAATATTGATGTTTTAGGAAAGGTTTCCTCAGAACTGTGCATGGGAAAAAAAGCAGGTAAGACAAAGATTGGCTATGTAGCAAATACACTGGCATACATTCCCCTGTATGCATGTGCTCTTGGGAACAGCCCCAGTGAAAGGACTGTCACAGATGAAGTCTACTCACGTGCTGAAGGTTCTACAGTTTACCCATTCACAAACTGAATTTTTAGATTAAAATTTGTGTCTCTCACAAGGGAGGACTGAGGGAAAGCTCAGTGTTTTCAGCCTGTAATCTACAAAGATTTCACTGCTCTTTTCCACAAAACATCCACAAAAATTTTGGATTTTCTTTTCCAAAAAGGAACATAAGGAGAACATGGGTGATGTTATGAGGCAGATGAGCAAAACTGAGTGCACCTCAGACATGCCATCATGACTGTGTGCAACATACCTGGATGAGGACTGTTCTCTATGTTCATCTAAAATACTCTGACAAATCAGGTTAACTAAATGAGGTTTCTGAAAAACTGTTTTGACAATACAGGTTCTGCTGAACCTGTGTAGATCTATTCAGAATTAGAGATGTGCAAGAACGGAAATTTCATTAGCAATTTATATTCTGTCAAAAGTGTTATTTAGTGGGTAAGCATGCAGGGAGGGAAAAATATTTAACCTGTATCAGCTCTAAATTCCACCCTCAAATCTTCTATACTTACTTGTGCCTTCCCCACAGCTGTAAAAACGGGCTTCAGCTCCCCAAAGCAGAGAATGTGAGTGTTACAATGGTGTTTGCACCGGTTATTCAGCCTGGCATCTATCATGATTTAAAACATTTCTGAAAACACGTTATGCATCACGTGATGGACACGTCCCTATAACTAACTAATCAGAATACTCTATCAAGAAAGAGCGAACAAGATCAATACACTCGTAGAAAGTAGAAAAGGAAGCTTAAAGCTACAGAGGAACCAAAAAAAAACCCAAAACCCGAATCAAACTAAATGCTTCTTACATTTGCTGCACTGTTTAAACGTTTAAAATACCCAACCTAAGATATGCAAAATAACCAACAGATCACATGAACCACTTCCTCTTCAGCTGTTAATTGTGGATGCTATCCTGCTTCCTACTGAATCAATGTCAAAACTCCTCTTTATTTCCATGACTGGAAGATCAAGTCCTTCATCACAAAGTCTGGCAACATCCTGGCAGATTCCTTGAAATGTTATATAATCACGATTCTTAATGTCTACAACGACATCTTATAAAGAGCGTCTAAAGGCTGTTTTTATCTAAATTAACAAGATTTGAAAATATTTCAAAGCCTTTCAATATTGTCTTATATCACTAAAAGTACAGCAGGTTGAAGAACAATGGAAAGGAGTGCATAGGGAGAAACGGGATTTCATCTTTGTAATTTCTCCGTTTCAACAGCCAGTGGTCATGTACCAACCATCACCGATACGTTCGCTTTAAAATAACTTTGCTTTCAGCTAACTGCGTTAACAACTTTAAGATCCAGTCTGCGGCCACACCATCACCACCGCCGCCGCCTTCGGTTGTGTGACTCTCCCCGCTGGGCGTCCGGGAACACCTTGGAGTAGAAGCCTCCCACGGAGGAAGTTCAGCCCGCCGCCCCAAGACCAGCGCGGCCGCGCTGATCGCCCCCAGCGCCGGCCCGGGCCACGGCGGCGCTGCCGGCAGCCGCTGCCGAGC
>VZRX01018053.1:83508-128610 GCA_013398075.1 Notiomystis cincta | reverse complement strand
TCGGCGGCTGCCGCGCCGCTGTGCCGTGCGGGACCCTCCATCGCCGCGCCTGGCACTGCGCTGCGGGCTTCGCACCGACTTCCCAAGGCCCGTAACTTGTCCCACTGGCAGTGGCGCACCTGTCCGCACCTCTGCTTAGGTTGGTTCAGCTGTAGCAGCGATTTTTGCCAGTGGCCCCGGTGCCTGTTTCTAACTTTTGTTGATGTGGTACAGCCGTAGGTTTGCGTTTCTGTTACTCTGTACAGGACGAGGTCACTGGGCGCTAGCCACAGTGATGTGCTATAGAAGTGTACGGGTCTGGTAGGGGACCACAGGCCCTGGAGAAGTGAAGATCTAGGATGAACGTAGAGCATTATTGGTGTGAGGCACTAAGGAGAGGGACATGGGCTCGGTACTGGAGGCCAGGGGTGATAAGCGGCTCACCTGCGATCCCTTGAAGAAATGCACGCCTGGAACTGGACAGAAGTGGGTTTGGAGGTTGCAAAGAAGGAGGACCCGACATATCTGAGAGTAACATACTAAATTCAGGTGTCCAATTAGAGCAGCAGACCAGTGAAGAAAGAGAAAGGTAGAAAAGTGTTTGCAAAGAAGATAAAAGTGATCTTAAGGGGAAACTAGAGAAGGAAGAAGAAATCCTATATCTGATTATCGTACTTTTCCTGGCCAAGGACTCCAAATGCTCATAAGTCACACAAAGGTGGAATGAAACTGATCAAGAGATCCAGGGAAACAGTGGAAGGGGGAGTGTAACAGCAGGAGAGGAGCACTTCAGCTGCATTATTAGTACTCTTTTTCTATAACCAGTAACTAGTAGACTCTTAAGATTTCAGTTATAGTAAGAATAAATGTCTCTTCCCTCTTTTCCAGTCTATCTAAAAGGCCAGGTGAAATGCTTGAAAACATTTCAGAAATGTACTTTACTGCTGGGTTCTTTATAGTGTTGATGGTCTTTACCCACTGTTTTGGAATTTCCTTGTCAAGTAGAACCACCTGCCTAGTTTTGTACTTTATTTGCTGATTCCAAAGGGTGTGGAGATTTATTAATTCCTAGGGGCTTGCCACTGTATTTCATGCCTATTAAGAGGGGTTTTTAAAATCAAATAACCTATCAAGTTAATCTGGTCATAAGCAAATATTTGTTAATTCCTTAACAAAATATTGTTGATACTAATATTAGATACCATTTATAGAGAGAATTCCATGTTTAGATGTACCAGATGCAGGTACCCTCATCTGTGCTGAGTTCAGAATTGCTAGTACTGTTAAACAATGTGAAAGTCATGCCCTTTACCCTACACTCTTCATCAGTGTACTTGGGGTGTTTTTTTGGTGGCTGTGAGGCAGTTTGCTGTGTCCAGTGTGAAGACTCAATGCACCTGCTTTTGTTTGGAATGAAATAATGAGAAATGTTTTAAATGCTTTTGTGCTTAGACAATGCAATAGCTCTGTCAGAGATGTCTTTCTTCTAGCAAGTGGGTTTTATTACTCCAGGAATTGCTGCAAGCCTTGAGAAAGTAAATTGTTAATAGTAGTATTTTATACTTAAATTATCAGGATTTTACTCTTTGTTAAAGCAGGAAGGTTTTATTAAACTTTCATTATCAGCCATATCATTATCTTGAAAGTAACCCAAAACCCAACAAACACACTTTATTTCCTGTTGACAGTTTTACAAATATTGTAAAACTGACTAGAACACTGCACAGTTATAACTTTATAACTCCTGCAAAGAAGGAGGAAATATTAAAAATAATCCTTACAAAGGAATCTCTTTGTAGTAAGCAGAACATAAATGTCATTGGTTTTAATATTTTAAATTTATCCAAAAATGTAAATAGAAATTGAGATAATCATGCCTGAATTTTATGTTCATGTTAAAAGAGTAGCCTTTAAGGTTCTACAGCTGCTTTTTGCAACCATATGCACAACTTAGTGCTTAAGTTAACTTAATCATTGAAAAGAAAGACAAAAGATCCCATTTCAGCTAAATATCCTTTTTATGCAACGAAGCAGCTCAGAGAAAGAAGTTGCTATAGGCATAGAATCACCAAATAATTAAAAGCAGAAAGCAGGTGACAAGAAAAAAAGCAGCACACCTGAAATATGGGTCTGCTCTTTAAAATGCTCTATGGTACACATAATATATTCTGAAGTTTAGCAGTGCTCTTAGTACCCTGATAAACTGGGGGGATTTTTTTGGTTTGTTGGTTGGCTGGATTTTTTTGTTTGGTTTTTTTTTTGGGGGGGGGAGGGTTTGGTTTGGGGTTTTTTTGGTGTCTCATCCCACAAAACCATGGTTTAGCCTTCAGTCCCATAAGACAGAAGAGTTCAACAGTTCTTTCTGAAAAACAACATTGTGCTCTTGGAAAGTACTAAAGGACATACATGAGCTGAGCTGCTCTTATTCATAGCAGAAACAGTAAAAGAAATGTAATTTCCTTACAGCTCTGTCAGCAGGAGTCCTTTCTCTCCTGGAGCAACAGGGGTGACAGAAGTTAGGAGTCACACCTATGAAAATCATTGTTTTGTCTTTTAAGACAGCCAACAAGATGTGAACTGTGGGCTAAGTGCTGGTATTAGGGATTCTGGCAGATGGTAGGAACTGTCCTGACGTTCCTTTCTGAAAAAAAAGAAACACAGTTGCTGTATATCCTTTAGATTTAACCTCAGGTTTTGGGAGAACAATACTGTAGTACTGAGGTGTACTGTATTGGCAGATCTTTTACATTAAACTGTAAAATAACCTCTTGGAGATAAACAGTGTTTCACTCCTCCCTTCTGGTAGGGTTTGAATACTTAACTGATGCACGGATGCAGCACTGCCTTTGTAGATCCGGGGGAAGAATGTTTGATAATTTATTTTTAACTGTTACAATTCGCTGGCATTATTCAGCCTCATTTGGTAACCCTTTTGTTAATATCATGTAGATGTATGCTGTGAGATGCAAATCACCGTTATGTGCTAGGTGCTGTACAGACAAGTAAGGAGACAAAAGGTTGTTGTCCCAAAAACTTGCCCCTCATGCACTCTTCTGGAAGCGCATTGGGATCTGATTTCACAGTGCATGGCAAAGTGTTTCCTTTTGTTACTTTATCTCCCACGTATTGTGTCAGCTGGAGGGAGCGAATCTCCCCGTAAACAAAGCAATGCAACTTCCTCTGTGTGCAGAGTGAGTCCTTCAAGATGTTTGTTTATCTGCAGTGATCACTTGTAAGCACAGCTTCCATTTATATAGTGTCCTTCAGAGCAAGGTCACTGTGAACATGGTGAATATACTTAGAAGCATTTCAAGATTCCATTAATATATATTTAACTGCAACTGCCTTGAACAGTGATGTAAGATAGGCCTTTTGTGTGGAGGAATGGATGGGTGGTGGAGCATTTTTCAGATCTAAGTAATTCTTTGCATGAGTGACCAGTTCATATAAAGAACCTGTTTTTCCCCTTCCATCGATCCAGTCAGTTTGGGTATTTTTATCTTTGTTTTAAATATATTAGAATTCTTATTGTTCCCCCCTCCCATATTTAATTTTGCGGTGGATCAACTGTTCTGACAAATATTTGCACTATTACCTAAGAAATTAATTATAAAAAATTAATCTGGCTCTCAGCAGAGTTAACCAAGGGAGAAGAGCCTTCCCATCACAGTCAGTGGCTGAATCCAGCTGGCAAAAATCAATGTGGTTCTGTTAAATTATGATTAATGTTTTCACTTATTTTATAATTTTGCATGCAATTTTCCTTTTTTTTTTTTCAATTTTTCATCCTCTTGGAGGATGATTTGGCAATTGCTACTCATAAACCAGAGAGCTTGGTTCTGTGTCATCTGATTGCTTACCAGCAAGAGGATGCAACCAGTAGTGGAATGTGACTGGTTCTTAATTTCCAATTTCTTGAAGTACACAGCTATCAGAATACAGGAGTCATGATCCCTGGTACAAGGACTGCAAAGCTTGGAATTGTCATCACTGGGACTATTTTGTGATTGACACACAGGACAGTTTCTGTTACCCTGGTTTTCACTGAAGAGCATCTTAAGAAAAATTACTCATGTGTTTCTGTTTGCTGGAGTGGCATTCTTATAGATAAGGATGTCTGCCCACTAAGGGACTGAGGATATTGGTACCAAAATTTATTTAGAGATAAAAGAACTCCATCAGGAGTATTTGGCTTTGTGCTTTCTCTTATCAGCTGGAAGAAAAAGTGGTCTAAAGTTTCCGTCCCAAGGAGCTTTTAATGAGAGTAGAAAAGCAACCAGAGGAAGCATAGAATATGTGATAGAAAGAGAGAGGGAAAACAGTGAAGCCACCACATTATGAGGCAGTTCAGTGGCACTGAGCCTCCTAGTTCTATATATACACATCAGTTCTATATTTACAGAAATTTGCTGATTGCTTGTGGTTCTACTTATGTATATGTGAGTATCTGTATATTTATATGCTTACAGACATGATACTCATGTATTACATTAAAAGAAAGTTTGAAAATGTTTGAAAATGAGGATGCCTGAACTCAAAAGCTATCTGGTATAGTCTTTAATTTTGTGATTGCACAGTGTTTTTCTCAGGACTCTTTCTTTGTTCAGAACATAGAAGGGAGGAATCCTGCTACTTGCACAGTTCTTTAATATTTTGATTTATTGAATTATTAAAAATATTACTTCAGGCTTTATTGATTACAATCTCCAGTTTATCTTCTAGCTGCTGCACCAATTCAGAAAGAAGTTCTAATAAAAATATTCTCCTGGCTGTATATCAAGAGAACATGATCTGTACCATAAAAAAATAATGTGACATGTTGAAATGGAAAGCTATATTGCAAATATGGTCAGAATAGAACCAGATAGAAGTTGAGGCAATAGATTGATTAAAGTTTTTTCAGCTGAAAGGTATTTTTTTAGCATGGGCAAAAATCTATGCTCTTACCAGGTATTTTTCCTGGAAATCAAAGAAGCCTTTGGTAAAGCTTTAAGAGTGAATCGGTCTGTCTGACCTTTCGTATGTGCAGAAAGCTTCTCCCCAGATAAATAACATAAGACAAAATTATAAGCAATCAAAAGTTGTATTTTTTATATGGCAAGTATGCAGAACCATTACTAGAATAGCATTACATTTTCCTGCAATTAAAATACATACCTGCCAGTGTAGGGTAGAATAAAACATAGACTTAAACATTACAGCTTAGCTTGAGTAAGAGTTTCATTAACAGAAATCACCCCAGACAGGTGTAGGTGGGATTTTTTTCTGCTTCACCAAAGCATTCAATGTGTGTTAAAGAAAAATCTTTCTAGAAAGTTCTTAAAAATTCTAGGACTTATTTTTTTTATCATTCAGAGACTTGAAAAAGGGGATGAATTACCCCTAATATTTGAAAAGTCAAGAAGTCCATAAAACATGATATCTTGATGCTGGTCTTTAACAATTTTCATAAGAAAGTTTATCCAGTTTTCCAGAACTCAGCCACCTGAATTGTATTTGGCACATATGTAAGTATGTCTTCAGCAAATATATTAAAGGAACATTAAAATTTCAAATTCAAGCACTCAGATGTTGGGCAATGGTAAATTTAAAGTTGTCTGTTTGACCTGATTTCCTGACCCTGTGAATTATGATTAATTTTTAGAAATCATTACAGTCATGTAATGATCAATCACTAATATAGTAAGTATTAGTAAATATAGCAGTACATGGACACACATTTGAACAAAGTCAGTAAAGGTACAGGGGGTGCAGATTTTCATCTGTTATTCATCTCTCTGTAGCTGGGTCCTCATGTCAAAAGAAGCAATGCTATGTCATTTCTGTCTCTTGTAGGAGATGATGAAATTTGTAGCTGATTAAAGAAAATGGCTTGTTTCCTGGAGTGCTGCAGTAGTCTTGAAATGTCATCACAGAGCATAAATGTCTGAACACTTAATCCAAACCTCACCTAATTGGTTGGAAGCTATTTGGAAGAAGTTTCTAAAGATGAGTTTTCTTACACAGGTACTCAAAAATAAGATAAATTAGCCCTATTTTTTTTCCTCATTTTCCTCTCTTTCCTATAGTGCACATATGCTTTCTCTAAAAACAAAGAATTAAGATAATGTGCACTGTGCAGTATGTCAGTTTAGAACATTAGTATTTTCAGATCTAGTTTGCCATACATTATTAGCCAAATATTTATATCATGATGCCTTCAGAAACATATAAAGGTATTTTTGGTCGTTGTCTTAATGCTTCATTTTGAAAAAAAAAATGGTTGACGCTTCCCATTGTGGCCCAGGAAGCTGAGTCCATGCAGTTGCTGATTTTTGGCATGAATAACAACCAGTGCCTGGTAAAGCAGCTTTTCATTATCTTCTGTCTGGGCACATAAGAACCACTGCTGGCAAAATGGTTTTGCAGTCAAAGCCACCCAGACCCAGTCTGTAGCCTTCAGTATAGGAGTGCTGTCCTACCCAAGCAGAAAAGCAGTTTATAGGAGATAATAAAGAAAAAGAGATTCTAAACACTGTTTAGAACAGTATATGACACTGTTTATGTGCTATTTCCACTTTAATGTTGCTTTATGAAAAGCTGTACAAAAGCTCCTAAGATTGGAACTGCAGAATTTTCTTTCTGTGTCCATCTACATAAGCTGACTTTATAGCTATCGATTTCTTCCTTTTTATCTAATGTCCTGTAGAGGTCTTAACTGTGATTACAGAGAGAAACTGGAAGCATATTTTAAAAGGTAAAAGGGTATTTCATAGAGATTATTTTTTATTTTTATTATGCTATGTGCACCAGTATTACAATTAGGATGACAATCTAATTTACCAAGGAGTATATTGAAGTACTTTGTTTCATGTTCCATCCCCTCATGGTACAGCTATACCTTCATTCCCCCTTGAAATTTTTAACTATTTCATCTCATTTACTGAATTTTTTTTTTTTTTTTTGAGATGACTTCTTGATCAAGAAATTTTGTGCTTGGTCAATTTTTTTCTCTAGTAAGGTTGACTGGAAAAACAGGCTGCTTTTCAATTTGGAATATACAGTTCCTGTTGGGACAGAATGGCTCTTTCATAGGGTATTTGTTGTGATAGGACATTATTCCTTGTCAGCATCTGTTACAGGTATCATTTCATCAGTCTAAGAGTAATTTTATATGGATACTGATAGTGATGGCTACAGTGTCAAGAGCCAAAAGGTAAAATGGGTTGAAACACTTTGAGGTTTTCCTAGGTTGTTTTTTTATTTATTTAAACAGATTAATGTGATTTTGAAAATCGCCTGGTGAAATGTGTAGTAGATTGTTCATGTCTCTTTTTAGTAAAATTATAAGGTACTTAATTAATGAAAATCAGATTAAAAATAAATTTTATTTTTAATAGACCTCATTCTTTCTTTTTAAGAATTTAAGAAGATCTTATTCTTTCTTTCTCTCTCATACCCTATACCCTAAGAGAGGGGAGGTCAGGGAGCAAGGGGAAACAGCAATTTTTCTCCTCTTTCCCCAAACTAGTACAGTACAGAGCTGCCTTATTTTTTTGTTTAAGGACTGTACTGAAAAATTCAGATCTTTCATGGCTGAATTGTAATTTACTGTTTTAGAAAGCCCAAAAGTAAGGTCAGTCTGATTATGCTTCTAAGCCAAATTTAATGCAGATCCTCTCTTTAAAACATTTAAAAATGCTTTTCATGTCAAAATCATCAAATGTAACCCACATACAAGGTGAAATGCTGTTTGTGAAAGTCAATAAAATTTACCCAAAGGATTTAACTTAGGTTCCTCTTAATGGATGAAAGCATGAAAAGAGGCACAGGCTTTAATCTGTGTTTTTGTCTTCATGTTTTCCTGTTTTTGTGAGTGTACCCAGGGTAGTTAATGTTTTCGCAATTATACCTAACAGTTGGAGGTACACTTGACTGAAGCGACCCAAATCTTTTATAGGTAATTCTGATAATTATCCTGCACTTTGAAAATAAGGCCTGAACTATAATTATTTATGGGAGGGATATTTCAAGACGTGTTGTGTTCGAACGGGGCAGATCCTTAGCATGGTTTAATTGTCCACCCTGAGCACTGTGCCATTTAAGGTAACTAGTGTAGGTCTGCCTGTTCATATGTATGAAGGAGATAAATGCTAAAAGAAGACAGACAAGGTATTTACACTTTTTGAAGTAATCCAGCATTTGCTTTGAGCAAGTCCTTCACCTAGGAGGAGTCCACTTCAGCTGTATAGTCAATGTTATTTAGGTCTCTTTAAAGTTTTGAGGATGCACCTGACTCTACAATGGCTCCAAAAGGATTAGTTGATATGCTGCACCTATAAAAACAATTTAAGTAGCTCTAAGTATGTTTTTGTGCCAATTATGTTAATGGAGTTGCAAAGGGACTGCAAATTTAGAAGTCCTCTAAAATCCAGCACTGGCCCAGCCATTCTATCAGGCTCTTTAATCTCTCTAATTGGTGCTTTTCAGTATAGAAAAATACACGAACCCTGCTGTGTTCTAAAAGCAGTAGAACATCTTCACTAGCCAATAATAGCCAGTGAAAATTTACTTCTCAGACTGCAAGTCTCCTGTACTAAATAATGATGTGGAAAAGTTTCATTTTACTGCTACTCGTCAGTGCAGTTTTACTGTTGAACAGTGCTTGGCTGCAGCTGTGCTGGAAATGGATGAGCTCTGCCCTCCATGACTGTAAGGTCCCTTTCTTGGGGTAAATATCCTGTGCATGGCATGAAAGGTTGGAGTAGCCAGAGGAAGTTATTCTGCTGAGAAAACAGGGGGTGCAGTACCAGGATTGTTCTCAGGAGCCATCGCGCTTCTCCTCAGAATGAGACTTTTACAGACTGATGACTGGTTATTTAAACTCAGGTAGCAGAACTGAGAAAGCCTAGAGGATAACTTGAAGATACTTAAACTTAGAATAGCAACTTTCCCTCACAGAAATACAACTCTAATGGATGATAGTTCTTTTTAAACCAGTATAGACCAGCTCCTTGGCTGCAGTAAATCTGTATGGGTTCACCAAAATGCATGAGGTTTTTTAGTACCTAATTAGTTCCTTCCTATTCATTTAGTATTTCATTTACAGAAAACCTATAAGGTTGCTACTTTCTACACATTTTATCTTAATCTCACTTTCAGCTGCCTTATGCATTCTGTCCCTAGTGTGACTTTTGTAGTGGCAGTGTGTGTATACATGAGGATGACATCCCCCATCCTTTTGCCTTGTAAGGAAAAGGGTGTAAGACTCTGAGTTCCAGCTTTATCTCATCTCTTATTACTTCTGCACTAAGCTTTTGGCTGAAGTTCTGAAGAACTCTTCTACTTAAATTTTTTTTCAGGTAATTTACATTTTTCTACAATATTTTATTACCCATGGCTATTAGTTTTCTAGAACAAGTTTAGAGGGTGTCATACTTATGATTTGTGTAAGAACCCCAAGACAATATAATAAGACTTGTGCTTCAAATAAATAATTCTGCAGTATAATCTCATTTTTCCTTAACATTCATCCTTACTACTGGCAGAAGTAAAAAAGCCACTCACTAAGAGAAGAGAATGCAAAGCTAATGAATCCACTAGAGGAAGGCTCTGCACTTCTGTGTCTGTTCCATACTAAACAGAATCTAAGTCATGGAATATCCAAAGCGTTTGGCCCCATATGGTGTGTCATTTATGTATGTTGACTTTACATAATATTCTCTCTGGGAGTAAAAATTTCTGTGTAGTCTTGCTTTTTAATACAATTTTTAAAAAGCCTTTATTTTAGTCATATCTAGCTGGCCATAAGCAACACATTTTTTCTGTGACTCATTTTTTATTTTGTTTGGGGAAAGCTAAAAAGATCTGTGTTGCAAAACAGGATAGTTTCAGAGGCACTAATTTCTTGGTGTGAATTTTTATTATCATAATTGACATCCATCACTCCTCTAGATTGTAGTATACAAGGTTAAATTTCTCAGAATATGCAGGAGGATGACAAATGGCACAGGACTGTACCTCAGGTACAAATGTTGCAGCCATGTTAGCTTTTTCTTGAATTACTAACTCACATATGGTCACACCTACACACGTGCACATGAACTCCACCATTTCACCCTCAAGATAATTCCTCTTTCCTAACTAATACAGCCAAAATCAATCTTCTATCTAATAAGAAATTTTGAGAAATTAGGGGGCTTTAAAATTTTAATTCATGTAGAAGTCTAAATATGCCAGTGAAATTCCCTTTCTTTCTTCAGGCATGCATTTTCTGAGTGTTTTTTGTTGTCTTAGCTGGAATTTGGTTGATGTTATTTTTAGTTATGTTATCTACTCAAAAAAGAGAGTATGTAGTAATCTCTTGGGTTTTTAAAAACAAATTATGGTGGTTATACCCAAATGAGGGGAGCAACAATAGAGAGAGAAATCTTGCTGAAATAATTCTATGATGTTCAAAAGCAGCTGTAGGCTAATGCTTTTTAATAAAATTCTCAAATTCGGTGATATTGGAGTGTTTTGTGCAAAAGCTGTTCTTCTGATAACATTCATTTAAAAATGTCTTCTTATATTTCTGCATTTACTGAGAATACTTTGGAGCAGTATACCCTTGGAGTATGCTTGCTGAAAAATGCTTTTCATGATTTTCTGATGTGTGTCTATAGATTATGGTTGTCTCTGTGTAGGTATAGAAGAGTCACGTGGATTTCCCACTTACCCACAACCCTGTTGCTTTGGGCAATGAGTTGTAGTGCAGATGATGTTTTGTTCTGGAAGTCTGAGGCACACTTTCTTAAATGTTTTAACACCAGCTTGTCTTTCCTGTAAATTATTTCAAATGCCTGTCTCTGTTGGATCCTTCAGGAATTATTTTGAAAAATGTATTTTGATTATCCTTCCCTTTCTCTCTCACACTTTGGTTTAAACTAGTCATTGCATGAAGAATTTCAAAAACTATTTAAGGAAAATAGGATGTATAAATTCGTGTTAAAAAAACTTCATGAAATATTTTTTGTAAAGTGCTTTTTTATTATGCATTGTCAACAGTTAAATGATATGTTGCTGTTTCATGCAAGATGGAATAGAGTTAAGAGAGCAAATCCATAAACATAGGTTTTAAGGAAAAAAGGACTAGATATGCATAAGTTTGTACAGGTTTAAGTATGAAAGAGGAGAGCTGCTTCAGCTAAAATGACTGAATTAGTTACTGAAACAACAACTAGTCTTCATTGCCCAGTGTCTCCAAACCCTGCTTTAGTTCTATCTAGGGTGTTTGGGTTTATCCATGGTTCAAATTTACACACTTTTTTCTCCCCTGTTACTCAATATAACTTAGTAGCAGCTCTAGGAATGTAGCAAAACAGTGCTGTTCACCAACCAGCTGGTTACTATTCAGTAGTGATCCATTTCAAATTAAGTATTGCATGATACTGCAAAAACAGAAACAAAAAAGATTAACCCCCCCCAAATTGCAACCAAACCCCAGATTTTCTAGCATGAGCTAACACAACCAGTGTACATAATATGTCATGGAGCAACAGCTCAGTTACAATAACAATACATTAGAAAAAAGAATGGAAGTATTTTTTCTTCCTTTGTGCACACCAGGTGCTTCACATCTGAAGTTGTTACAAATAATAAATATTAAATGGATTATGTTTCTCCAGGACAGTGTAGTAAAATATTGCTTGCAGTGTTCAGAAACATACAAAAACAAGGGGTCTTTTTTAATTACAGACTGAAAAAAAATCTACACATCTTCATTTCCTTAAGTATAAACTAACTGAATAAAGTTATTGACAGTATAATTGTATTTTTTTATGTAATCTTTGGATATTAAATTCTTTATGAAAGACTAAAATAAGTGGACTGAAGAAATACCTATTTATGACATACTTTATAAGTGACAGACATAGCTGACCACTTGGATGTTTTATTAATTTTCATCATAAAATCTATTTTTTTTTAAGTTGTTCATCTGCAGTGAGCCATTTGAACTTGACTTTCTTGCACTGGAATGATGAAACAGCAGTATGTCTTGAGCTCAGTAAACCTAAGCTCGTGTTTATGTCAGTCTTTGCCAATTGGATTATTTCACTTTCTTGACAAGCATTAATATAATTCAGTTCTGTATCATTGTTTCCATGTTCTCCTGAATATGGACTGTAGGATTTTTTACTTACATCTACAGAGTCTATTAGGCCACAGTTTAAAAACAAGTTGTTTATTTTAAGAAAAGGTATCTTCAGAGTGTCAGATAAAATAGTATTTAGGTTTCTGTCTTTTTTGTTGTATTCTGATTCTTCTCCAGTGCATACCAACTCCGTATCAACAGACAATGTTGTATTAGTTGCCTTCTTCAAAACTGATGTGCTGCTAGTACAAGACTTCAGACAAGTGGCATCATTATTAAATTGAACAAGACTCTTAGAAGTAACAGCATCTTCATCTTTTGAGTTCTGTTCATCCTGTGCAAGTACAGGATCACCAGAATAGCTCTTGTGAGGTTCATACATCTCATCTATTTCTTCATTTCCAGACCAACTGTCCAGCTTTGCAAAGGCATGCTGTGATTCAGAGCAAATAGCATGGCTTAGTGCTGTCTTTGGGGTAGACATAGCTGAGGGAGTTCCTTGTCTATAAATGTTCCAATGTGGAAAAGTGGCATAATTATTATTGTTGTTTTTATTGAAGCTGCATTCTTTGTGATTCTTTTGTACTGTTACATCATCAATGTTGGTAACCTGTACAACTTCTGAATTAGCGATTTCATTAATTTGTTTCTCTTCCTTCTTCCCAATACTATCCAGAATTACTTTATCATGTTCATTAATATCCTTTCCACTTTTCTCCCTATTCTCTGATGCTTCTAGCTTATTCACTTTATCTTGCACGTTCCCAGCTTCCTTATCCTTTCCCTTATTGCCTGCTTCATTTTTCTTTGCTTTAGAGGTATTTGTACCTTCCTTTTCAGACAGAGAGCAAAAGGATGAGGATTGATTTTGTTGTGAATTTGTGGTGTTTTTATTTTTCTCCATCATAGTGTGATTTTTCTGAGATTCCTTTTTGTTGCCCAGAGGTTTATTTGTATGTAAACTAGAATCTTCTTGAGCAAACCCTTCTGGGGGCCACTTTGACTTATTTCCTTTAGCTAATTCTTCAGTAGAAAATGTTTTCTTAGATGTTGCATCATCTGTTGAAGGAGGCCATGTCATCTTTAATTTACCTCTTTCTGTGGATTTTTCTGAATTATTATCCAAAATACCAGGACAAGCACCTTCAGTACCTGAGTGCAAGTCTTTATTAACTTCAGTAATTGGTTTAGGATCAACAGGTACACTATTAATGGGATTTGTTTCTTCAGCTTGAGTGTTGTCAGTTGAACTGAGATGATCTTTAGAATTCCATAATTCCTTATGCTGCTTGTGTCCAAAGCCTTCATCATAATTTCCTTTTGATTTGAAAAGTTGCCTAAAATGGGGTTTACAGTATATTTTGCCATGGAGAGACGCATAATTTCCCAAGCTGCCGAATGGAAGAAAATTTATTTTAAACTTTTACGTATCATAAATTATCATACATCTCTTCCTTTCTCCTCTGCCCTCCCTTCCCCCTCTCCCCCCCAAAAAATACCCCAATATCTAAAGTATTTACTTGCAAATTCCCATACAATTTCAAAGACAAAATGAAGGAGAAGAGTCATGCCTGGTGATTTAGGAAAGAACACAAGCTCATTTGGTTTTTGCACAGAATAAGCTTCAGACAAGTGTTCCACAGCACTTCAGGGCTTCTTGAACCATTTTTCTTCATCTTACTGAAGTCCAAACTCTTAAGTTTTTCATACCAAGTAGCAGTGGAATTTAGTCTTTGTGCAAATTATAAAAATTTGTATTTAATTATATTTGGATTCTCCTCCCAAATGAAGTAAAGGAAATGTGTGTAACTAACCCAGAATGTGTTAAAATCAAAACTGTTGGCCTTTGCAATCAGATAGTGCAATAAATACAACATTTCATTTAAAGGTTACAGAGTGATTTGCTAATGCAGAGAACCATCATAATTCTTTTTATGAGTGAGGAAAATTAAGAGAAAATTCGGTGTGTTTTGGATGTCTTAAATTCTACCTGAGTTCCTGTGTCTACTGCCTCTTTTTCATGCTGTCCTCAAGGTCTGTAACCGTCAGTGGGAAGTAATAGAATTTGGAAGGTACTGGGATGGAGCAGTTCTATAAGGAACTTAAAGGACTTGTTCCATGTCACAGTGCAAATGTTAGGAGGAGAGAAGGAAAGGAGAACTTGGGATACCACCCTGTCAACCACCATCCTGCAGGCTGAATAATCCTACAGTTGAAAATAATGTTGCCATCTGTATTTATATTCAAAAGCAGTGTTGTATAAGTGTACATGCAGTTACTTCTTACCTTAACTGACTGCCACAGTGGTGACATCTGAAACAGGATTTATGGAAGTTCTGCTTGTCAGCAACCAGGCGTTCCATGGGGTAAACTTTCTGTTGACAGAGTTTGCATGTTTCGTTTTCCTGAATCAACAGTTTCTACAATCACATATTAAAAGGTTACAAGTTAGTCTAAGCCACGTGCTATGATTTCATTTGAACAGTATCAGTGGATATATTTTGTCAGAACATTTCCCATTTTCTGTTAAGTGGTATCTCAGCTGTTTATTATAGGGCTTCATTTTTGTTCAGCCAACAGTTATACTTCAAAAGTTAAAAACTACTTGCCTTTCCCTTTGCAGGAATCCATGCATTTGAAAGGACTATTCACTTCACCAGGTACAATATCTTCCATTTATTTGTAACAAGTAATTATTTTGTGAAATGTGGTAGGGTAATAAAAGGTTTTCTAGTATAAGTGGAATTGAGTATAATGTATGTATAATCTTTGAATGTACAATATGATTTAAAGATCATTAAGTAGGGATGGATGTTTGAAATTCTGATGAGGAATTTTTGCTTAGCATGCCAAATGCACATTAGGGGTTACTCCTTTTGTGGTAATCTCCACACTGTGCACTCAAATGGTCCAAATATGCTATAGACATAATTATTTGTGACTTTTACAATTTTTAGTTGTCAGACCTGATACTTTTTTCAGCTGAATTTAATACTAAGGTAGCTATATTAAGAACTTTATAAAATCTTTTGGTTCTGTGAAGCATATTTAATTATAAAGACAACTATTTCTCTCTAAAGTACAAAACATGAACAGAAAATTTCATACCAGTAAGGGGCAGAAGGAAGTAATGGTATTTGGTTTGGAAAAATGCCTGCTGCTTTTCTATCTTGATCTCTGAATTGCTACGAAAATTGTATTAGCAGACAAATACAAAAAGGGTGGACCAAATAATTGCAGTATGAATATATCTGCATTGATATCTTGACATCAGCAGAAAATTTGGCCCCTTTCAGCATTCTGTCTGTTGGTTTGCCTGCTGGTATTGATTTTATAACAGTTCACAAATCAAGACAAAAAGTGATGTAGATTTTATAGCTACAGCTTTATTTGCCACGTCTCTCTGGTGTTCATAATGAGGACTGTGAAAAATGCTGAAGGTTAAATATCGTTAAGATAATATAGAACTTGCAAACAGAAAAAACCACCAGTAAAAAAAAAAAAAAGAAATCTCCCATAGAATTGTGGGTCATGAATTATAAAGTCTCAAATGTAGAATCTGCTTAGACTCCAAGGAGGCTGAAAGAGAGACCTGGCAGGCCTTGGTTCAGTGTTCCAGACATGCCTCCCACTCCCTGCGCTTGGACCACTTGTGAGCCAAGCACCAGGACTCAGCTGAATATTCTTAGGTGCAACTATTCTGAATGTAGAGAGGGAGGAGATAAGATAATTAGGAGGGGAAAAATAGTGGCATGTATCCTGGAAAATTGTCACATTGAATGGTTACTTTGCTCAGTTGGATAATTGATAGTGAATGTTGGGCCTCAGACGGCAAGTCAAGAGAAGAGGAAGGCAAAGGGGGAATTTAAGGGAAATTTATCCCAAAACAACTTCCAGGACTGAATAGTGAGGCAGTATTCATCTCCTTGGAGTTGAATGATGTGATGTGTGTCAGTGGCACAGTTTTGGTGGGTGGGGGCAGCCTCTGTGAGGAGCGGCAGGGCCTTCCCCGTGCTGGGCACAACCAGCTCCGGATGCAGCACATGGCGGGGCCGTTCGGCCATGCCCCTCGTGCTCTGGGAAAACGTGTTCAAAGAGGGCAAGAAGCTGCACATGCAGCCAGGACTGAGGGGAAAAAGTGTCAGAAACAGCCCTGTGAACAGCAAGGTCAGAGAGGAACAAGGGGAGGAGGTGCTGCAACAGAGATTCCCCTGCAACCTGGGGAGGACCATGGGGAGAGCAGTCACCCACTCTACAGCCTCTGGGGAGCACCACAGCGGAGCAGGTGGGTGTTTGCAGGAGGAACTATGGCATGTGGAGAGCCCATGCTGAAGCAAGGGAAAGGTGTGAGAAGGAAGGAGCAGCAGAGAGGAACTGGTTTGGACTAACCCCAGCCCCCCATTCCTCATCCTCTCTGAGTTACTGTGGGTGGGAGGGTTGAGGAAGAGTCAGGAGTAAAGCTGAGACTATGAAAAAGAGGGCAGAAGGAGAAGTGTTGTTGTGCTTGTTTCTCACAATCAAAATATATCTTATTTGGTGATTAATTTTTCCCATGTCTGTAAAGGTAATTGATAAGTGTCCTTATGTTGTTCCTTCTCTATATTGTCCCATGAACTGCTTCATCCTATTTTTTCTCTCTGTCTTGTTGAGAAGAGGGAATGGGACAGTGGGTGGGGGAAGTAGGTCAATCCACCACATGGGAATGGTCCTACAAAATCAGTGGGAAAAAGGCTGGTCTGCTATTTGAGGTCATCAGTATTTACCAGATAGAAGAGATTAAAATCAAAATCCAGAGGCTTGACTTTTAGAGAATTCCCTATTCTACTGGAACTGGGTATTTCTACTCATTTATACTTTATTTACTGAGACTGGGATGCAGTTATTTTCTTCATATCAGCCCATGTGGTGCTGTTTTGAATTTGGGCTCAAGTGCTGATAACCCACAATGTTTTAGCTACTGCTGAAGAGTCCTTGCACAGTGTCAAAGTCCCTACTTCCTCCCACTCTGCCCTCCCACCCCATCCCAAGTAGGCTGGGGATGTGCCAGAGCTTGAGAGAGCACATAACCAAAAGAGCTGACCCCAGCTGACCAGAGGGATATTCCATAGCATATGGTATCATGGTTAGTAATAGAAACTGAGGGAGGGAAAAGAGCAGGAAGATGGGACCTTCAGAGTGTTTGTCTTTCCAAGTCACAGTTTGCATGTTGAGGCCTGCTTCCCAGGAATTGGCTGGACATCAGTTCCTTCTTTTGCTTTGCTCGTGCCCCAGCTTTGCTTTCTCTGTTAACCTGTCTCTACCTCTGCCAACAGGCTCTCTTGCTTTTGCTCTTCTGGTTCTTTCTCCCAGCCCACTGTGGGGGAGTGGATGAGTGGGTGTTGACTTGGCTGTCAGCGAGAGCCAACCCACCACATGAAGTATTTTGTTGGATCACCACCAGGCTGTGTCTCATTTTACAGGCTCACAACCTACTCATGTTTAATTCTGCTCCTAGTGTGAGCAGAGGTGGCACCCCTCTCTTAGTGCCCAGTGCTGGGAATCCCAAAGCAGAGCTCTCTCTTCAGGAGTTATGCTGGTACAGGAGTGTTTAGCTTCGTTCTGCCATTTTCTCTGCTGTTCAAGCTGTTCATTCGGTTCATGTATCAAATGGATAAAGTGATGGCAACATCTGGTCCTCCTGCAGGTTCCCATCCACATTGAGTGCCCAAAATAGATGCAAAAAAGGAGGACACTGATGTTCATCTTTCAGTAGCATATGTAATATTTTCTATGTTTCAAATGCATAACTTTGCAATCTAAATGCTATTTGAATATAATTTTTAAGTAAAACATATACCATAAGAAAGAAGTCATGCTTAATTTTCCTTGCTTACTTCATATTCAGTTATAAATATATATATATATATATTCACATCATATGGTTAAAA
This sequence comes from Notiomystis cincta, assembly GCA_013398075.1. Taxonomy (NCBI): domain Eukaryota; kingdom Metazoa; phylum Chordata; class Aves; order Passeriformes; family Notiomystidae; genus Notiomystis; species Notiomystis cincta. The sequence continues at coordinate 110,592 of VZRX01018053.1, read as the reverse complement.
AGTTTAGTTCAGTATGAAACAAATAATGAGCTTCAGCTCTTTGAAGGACACGGTGAGCGGCTTCACTCCTTAGTGATGTGAAACCAGGACCCTGATATCTCGTTTCATTGACTAAATTCAGAGTAGAGCTTTATGAACTGGTTAAATCACTCAGCAGGAAATAGCAGTTTGGGTTTTTTTAAAAATTGAATAGTAATTTGTGAACCATTTCAGTAATTTTACTCAAACAGAAAACTCACTGAAACATAGTTCACTTTGTCTAAAGTCACATCTTGTATTTTACTAAACTGAAAATGGGTGTGCACAAAACATGAGCATTATTTTATCTCTGCAGCTGTTTTATACTGGCAACATTTTACCTCAGTTTAGAGGATGTTGCATTAATTTTAAGCATGAAAAGCCAGTTGCGTTCTGTGCACATTTTCTAGCATATTAATGTTATTCAAATACAACACTAACACTACTTTAATTGTAATATCTATTTTTAGTATTTTTTTATTTTGCTGCATACAGTTCTTCAGGATAGATCTCTTACTGTTAATCCTAAATTCCTGCATCTTCAGCTTCTCAGTCTTCTGGACTTCACAGAAATCTATCTATTTGAGTTCCTACATATTATTTTTGTACTACTTGGGTATTGTTGCCATCCAATTCAGAATCAGAAACTGTGCTTTGCTCTATTGTTACAGGAGCTGCTGCATCTTTTGTGGGCCTTGATCTTGCTTGTTTGATTTTCGTAATAGATGTTTCAGCTGGACTTAATTCCTTTGGATAGTGGGTGTGCCAGGGCTGTATTTCAGCTTTTTTGCCATGTGTGTAGCACCACTTATGTTTTCCCCTACTGAGATTACACACAGGAGTTTCATTTCCACAGGTAAAAGCTGAATTCATCTGGTGTGCTATTGTGTAATGCCTCTTTTCAGTGTCTTATTCATGGACAGCTTCATTCTCCTGTCTTTGAAGCTCTCCCTGGTAACAGACAATGGCTGAGGTTCAAAATACATTATACTTCTCTTCACTCTTCTGTGAAGTGCTCAGCTTCTCTTTCAGCTCAGGCCTTATGTGCAACAAGTTAAAGGAAATCGCTGGGTTGAGCTGCACAGGTTTATCCAGGTTCTGTGTTTCCAGCACATACCTCAGAGTCTTTACAGCACCATTAGGAATTTCTTAGGTGCGTGTTTCAGCTGATCCTTGTTCTTCACTTGATGATTTTTTTATTCCTATAGTCCAGTGGCTGCATGTCAAACATCCACCTGCCTGCACCAACACCTCCTCTACCTATTGCAAGGACATTGTCCATAGTTCCTGCAGAGCCTGGAGCGTGTGCATGCAGCATGTCATGTCAAGAAGCTGGGTCTGACACATCCAGACTGTGTATTTTAACATTTCCTTCTGCAATGGTTCCTTCTCAGCAGTTCTTCTGGCTTTATCTGTGTCTGGAGGATCATCTTTAAGTGGAATGAAAGACTGGTTCTCACACACCTGTCTTAGAGAGAGGACCTCTTCTCTCTGGATTTCATGCCACTCTAAGCATTATTTTTCTGGCCTCGTTAATATCTGAATGATGAAGGCAAAGCCATTGCTAGCCTGCTGTGCATTTAAAATCATATTTCATGTTTCAGATCCATCACATAAAAATATTAGAAAATGTTTTTCAGTGTTTTCTTAATATTGGGTGTGAACATTTATATAAATGTCTTAGTTAACATAAATTGCTTTGAGTACAGATCTGTGGATACAGTGGACTTTGTTGGCGAGCTGGAGGATCTAGTGGACTCTGAATATACTGAGATTTCCATTGGAGCTTTTGCATAAATAGTGGGAAGTTTTCCTGTGCTTCCATGTATCTGGAGCAAATAATTGCAGAGGTTCCATCCTGTTTTTAACTTGGTGTAGAAATTTCCTGTAGTCTGCTTGCTGAAGTTGTAGCAGTAGCAGATGAACTGTTGAAGGCGATGTAATTTCCTGGTAAATATTTTCCATCTTTAGGGAACAAAAGTGTTGAGTCGGGTTGTCTGTGGTTTTGGTTTTTTTTTTTTCCTTTCTTTTTATTTTTTTTTTTCTTCTTTCCCTTTTTACTTAAGTGTAGTAATATAGAAAACAATTTTTCTATTCTGCACAAAAGCTAATTCTGCAAGCATCCAAGCAATAGGATTATAATAAGATCTGGAAAGAGACAATCTATCAGCTATTGCTCAAAATGCATAAAACCAATCTTTTGAGCTGAGAGCTGTGCTATTTGCACCATAGAATATATATGAAAAGAAATGTGGAATTCATGCAAAATGATGATTGAGCAGTCTTGGAGATTTTGCTGCAACAAATGCAGACTTTGCACTCTGAGCATAACAAACTTTAGCTGTAGCTTATGCTCATTTTCATTTCTTTTGAAAGTGGTATTTTCCAGGTTTCTGAGTCAGTGGTGACAAATTATACATACTTACAGATTCAAAACAAGGAAAGAGGAAACTATTCAGCAGAGGAGCAGAAAATGCAGAAGTTTTTACCCTGAACTGGTTTTGTCACATAGTCTTAAGTACTCATGGAGCCATCTAATGTATTTTGTATTACATTATTGCACTTAATTGCTGAAGTCCATATATTCCCACCACTTCCACAGGTTACATTTTTAATTATAATTATTCAAAATAGAAAATCAGACAGCATAACAGACCAGTGTCTTAACTTCTAATTTGCACAAGGAAAGATCCTCTTATTAAAAATACAAACCTTTACTTCTTTACCAGATGTTGCAATCTCTTTGTCTGAGTGAACAGCCTTTTCCTGAGCTGCCTTCTCAATCTGCTGTTTTAAAATCTGTGTTACAGTCTTTGGGACATCTTCATTCTGAGCTGAATTTATTACTGCAATGGGAAGAAGAATAAAAAGATTAGTTTCCCTCCAACCTGAATTTTATGAAATTAATTTTATCAGTGAATTATAAAACATTATTATCTTGGAAAAATGGTGTTTATCTTTGTAGAAGTCTAGAGAGTCACTTGATCAGTACAGAAATCCTTAGAGAAAATGACAGAATAATTGTTGAGGGACATGTTATAAACTACTGTTTTGCCATGCCTGAGTGGTGTGGCAGGGCTAAAGGTTGGCTGAGGCCTGTGGGAGAATGTAATGCATGAATTCTTGATCAAGGGCTCAACTGCAGCAGCAGCAGTGTCTTAACACTGTGATCATTATCTGCAGAGTTGTTCAGTTCAGCTACAAACTGAACCTTACCCATCCCCGGCTTTGTATGTACATGGACGAGTGTTTGCCGTTAGTTTCAGACTAGTTGTCAAGTCCCCAGTTCTTTCAAGCAACTGAGACCATATTTAAAACCACATTCTTATGCAAACATAATCTCTTCAGACTGAATTCTAAACTTATTTCTTAAGTCCCATTGAAGTTAAGGAATGTGCTTTGATGAGAATTGGGAGCAGTATGTGTTTTCATGTTTATATGCTAAGAACATTACATTTGTGGGAATAAAGACATTTGCCATTGGTCATTTGTGAGCCTTTATTCTCATGGCACTTCTTACCTGTGTCATGCTGAGTGAATGTAGAAGTCGTTTTTATTTCATGAGTAACTTGCTCATGAGGAGAAACCTGTGCACAAAACCTTCACATTAGTCAAGATTTAGTTCAATGCATAAGAATTTTCCATACTTCTGAAACCATATTTAAAATGTTGCATCAATGAAAAATATGAATATAAATCTAAAAATTATCATGATGAAACAACATTACATTAAAAACAGTTAGTGAAACACCTTTAAAATTATTATGCAGTGACTGATGAGGTAGGCTCTCAGCAGAACATCCAGATCTTGCTGTACCAAGAGGTAAAGGAGGAAGAAGCAAAGCAGGTATGTATCAGCACCAGTGTGTCATTGTCCAATGAGATGATTATTAAATGATGTAGTTACCTGTTGCCTTTGAGAGGCTTCCACTTGACTTTCTTTGGAGGTAATTTCATTGCTCTCAGCTTCCCTGGTGGTACTTGATACTCTGTGGTGCCTGCTACTTGATGTTTCCTCGAGACAAACCAAAATAATTCACATTAACAGCTAATAGTAAATCAGGTGGGGTTTTTTTGCCTGAAGGATTGTCAGAAATTAATTCTAATGTAAATGATGTAACTAGAGCAGCCATTTTACAGCAGAGTACCATTGTTATTATCCTTGATATTTATTGCTATCAACATTGGAACAGGCTTTTTATAACATAGAAGATGTCAAGTCTTTGTTACTGCAGCAAGACACTGGCCAGCAGATAATGGCAAGCTGCTTGGTTAGATACAATGCCTGATGGCACTGGAGGGGGGCAGAGGTGACAAGGAGGACTTGTTCTGGCTTTGTGTGCTGTGCCTCTAACTTGTTGCCTATCAGTGGGCACGACTCTAATGAACTTTTTAAAAGGAAGTGTAATAATATGTCTGTATGAGGTGACAATTCCCTGCATATGCTTTATAAAGTTCTTCCAGTGGAAAAATCATGGTGAATTGCAATTGTGAAAAATATGACCCACAGAGTAACGAAAAGATCCTGTAAAATATACAGGGTAGCTCTGTAACTAAAAGCCTGACAAGTGCTGTGCAATAAACAGAGTGTATCTTCAGGAGTTTAAAGCTGTGTAAACTGATTTCTGAGTCTATCTGTGTTTGATTTGGCTTCAGATTCTGACAGTGATTTGTTTTCTTATTTGAAGTCTGCCACAGAACCTGTGTTACATCATTACCAGTGTCCATGGGGTACTTTGAGACCTAGTGATTAGAAGAAATAAATCTGAAAGATTGATATTATTAAGGCAGCAGTCCTGTCCTCCTCTCCCATGCACACAGAACCATCTAACAAATAGTTTCACTCATGTCAAATTATATTTTCTTCTTCCTTTGTTAGAAGGAAGCTTGTCTATTAGTTTGTACTGATAATAAGCTTTCTATTGAAAGGAGCTTCTGGTCCCTCCAGCAAGAGTTTCCCAAGTGTTCAATGTAACTTGAACATAAACAGAGACAGTACTGTGTTTCTGAGATTGCTGCTGTACATCTGGTGCAGCATAGAGCTGTAAGCTTCTTGCATCTCAAGTCCTGACTACTATCAAAATTCAGTTAATTGTGGGGCAAGAAATTGGTTCTTTCTCTTAGTCAGGCCATGAGAAAGCATATATTTATGGGATTTATTCCACCTTCAAACTAAGGAATGCTTACACAGCTTATATCTCCATTAATATTTCTGCTGAATTGATATAGGGGTCATCTACTGCCTGGCCTGTAATTTCTGCCATGCAGCAGGCAGCAAGGGTTCTTAGATCTATGGCAGGGAAACAATGAACATCCCCTCCATGGGCTTTAGGAATTCTTTTCCACCTCTGTGCTGCCAAATCCTGTTTCAGCTATAAGATGAATTAAAATTATATGAACAAAAGGTAGAATAATTTTTCTTATTGCTGGCCCAGTAAATAATTTAGTGCATTACCAGTATCAAAATCAATCCTATCTGAACTGTCAGAGTGCATTGAGGCTTGAGGAGAGCAGGTCACAGCACGTCCTGCTTTTACAGGATGTCCTGGTTTACACTTGCAGGTTCTGTGTACATAACAGTTGTGAGGGAGCTGCACAACATGAGGAGATGTAGAGCTAACCACATACCAGGGTGAAAGAGGCAGTTCAAAAAGAATGAAATGCAAATTTTTCCATCTATTCTCTGTTTAATGGCTGCGTAGGTGTATGTCTAATACGCCTTTTCATTCTATATGGATATGCTTTTTAATATATTTATGCATATATATGCTTTTTTCAGTTAAGATATGCTTTTCTGTTCTAATGTGCATGTTTTAGATATGTAATTCAAGTTCTCATTACTGGAAAAGCTCATTCATGAAACATGAAATATGTTCAGAATAGTCATTTTGTGTCCTTTGAATGGTTTGGGGTATTAAAAAGAAATATAATTAGGCTTAATGTAGTCAGGAAGCAAATCTAATCTGAATGTCACTACTGCTTTATTGCTCTAACTTCGGTACTGCTTATGAAATAGTTGCCACATTGCAAAAGATCATAATCATTTATTGCTGTAGCTGTGGCCATCTAAAATGCAGCCCAAACATGATGAGCCAGATTTTGATGATATAATCACACAGCCTTGCCCTGGGCATGCTGGGAGGAAGAGGGACACGGAGAATCTCTTATTTTGTGTGTCAGTCAAAATGGCTAATTGAAATTCCACTAACAGGCTGTTAAATGCTGCTGGTTTATTACTCTGAACAAGTGGAGAGTTAGAAGACATGTGGTTTCATCCCTCCTCTGTAACTGCCAACTGTTGGATATAGGATTAATGTAGGTAAGATTAATTTAGTCTACCCCATTATGGTTTGTGGCATGTTTTATAGATCCTATGGACATTCTAGTATATTCTGTATAATTGGACAGCTACTTTTTGTTTATGACATGTCATGAGTAAGCTTCAAAAAACACTGTCAGCTGGATGATTGTTGGCATGCTCCTGAATGGTTTCTTACAATTTTTTAATTTTCTTTCAGACTTCTTTATTCTCCAGTCTCTCACATTTGTTTCCTGACACCCTTTGTGTGGGCTGCTGGCCTTTCCATGGATATCTGTATGGTGCTTAACAGAGAGGACTATAGTGTACTATTGTGTCTCTGGGTAATAAGTCATTCTAACCTATAACAATACTATTTAAAAATAAACATGTAAGTCTGAGAATAACTCTCTGTAAGTTTTATTAGAGGAGGGTTTTTTTTGGGGTTTTTGGGTTTTTTTATGTAGGCATTCAGATTCTCTTACTGAAGAGAACCGTAATTGCTACACACATTTTATGTTAGTGGCCCATACAACAACTTTAGTGCTTCTGTACTGCAGTAATTTAGATAGAATTCTTATTGAAAAATGTGCCACGATTTGAATTATCAGTAATTGCTCTGGGTAATTTAGAGCAAGGTTTGCTTTTTTTGTATTGGTATTTTTACAGTTTCCTTCTGTTTTAGTATCAGACAAAACATACTTTCCCTTTCAGAAATAGAACTTTTCAGCTCAGAATATGTACACTAAATTAATATGCATCTATGCATAAAACATCTGTACAGTTCTCTATATGTTTCAAGTGGATCAAATGGCTCAGAGGTTCATCCAAGCACAAGAAAGGCTTTCACTATCTCACAATTGATGCATATGATGTTTGGTTGAACTGTACATTATAGTCAACATATAATCTCTCAGAAGTTGGCTAATGTAATAATCTTTATGTGTTGTCAAATGTAGAACTTTCTGTTCCAAATGAACAGTATGTACAAACTTGTAAGCAGCAGTGGAAGTAAATTGTGAGCCTAAATCTTCAGTTCCAAAGTTAGTGACAATGGAATGACTATTTGGCATGGATCTTCATTTCTTCCTCAAAGCAACGCTTTTTTACCTATTCATGTTCTCAGCACAGTCTCACTGCACATCAGCACTGTGAGAGTCTCACAGAAATTTCTTATAAGAACTTCACTTATCTGCACTTCATCCCTGTGATTTGTCAGCCTCGCTTATTTGTATGTATATATTTAGGGTGTCTTGGGCACTGCATGAAAGATTTTTATAAAACATAAGGTTTTCACCATTCACTGACATCGTTCCATTATTCAGTCTTATCGTCTGCAGTTGCTAGAAAATTGGCAGTTGCTACAGTAGCCACCCTAGAAAATCCATCTGGAATGACCCTCAGTGAAGGAGGGGCAGCTCTGCCCGTGTCAGTCCTGACACACTGCACTGTGTGGTTGAGTGAATATCAGATGTTTTCACTGTATTTCACTCCTCTGTGTGTTGGAGGTTCAGATCACTTGCCAGCAATGGCTCATTTCTGGCACTGAGGCTTTGCCTGAGCAGTCAGGGGGCTGAGCTGGGCTAGCAAACCACTCCAGGCTGGCACCTGCACAGGTGTGACACCAAAGCTTGTGGCCTCTTCTCGGCTTGGTGGCTGATGCTGGAAGGTGCTCATGGTGCCAGTGGTCAGATTACAGAGCAGGTCTCTAATCAGACTCTGGTTGAGTTTATGAGCACAGGGCAAGGCTGTGATCAGTTTTCATTGCTGCTCACCATTTTGGACACAAGTTTAGTGAGCTCTACTGGTAATATGGCACCTATTACAAGTAACCAATCTCCAGTACAGTGTAGAGAGCTATGAGTGACAGCTGCTGCCTGAGAAAAACAGGAAGATGAATAGTTATTATTTGCATATTTGATGACAATTCTTTGAATGAAAAGTCATTAACTCCTTACAGTAATTGAATATGTAGTAGAATGTTCAGCTATTTAGATTACTGTTTAAAAATTTAATTGCTTCCTTATTTTATCTTGGATTAATAGTTTGAATTTATCCAGATCTAGAGATCTGTCCTCAAACTATGTATTTTCTCTGTTTTGCCCCAGGATGGATTCAGTGACCTTGAATAATCTTCCAACTACTTAAGTGTATAATCTCATTTTCCATGAAAGTGCAGTTATGTTACATAGAAATGGGATTTTATGGTCTTGCAGTAAGTTATTTAACCTAAATTTAAAGATGGTTCCATATGGTCTGAGTGATTTCATTTTTCAGTGAATGTGGCTATTTCTGCTGATGATTTGAGAGAGCCTCCACAACTAGCCACAGAGGAAAAATAGGTGGATAAGTATGCTTCGAGGTCACACCTTGACTGAGGAAATGGAACCATTATAGTGGCTTTTTGAAGATCTAGTTGTCCAGGGAAAATGCATCCACATGTCACAGAAATGAAATTATTGGGTTCAGTGTAAGAGAAAAGTCACATAATTTCTGTACAAGGTTCTGTATTTCTTCCTCCAGAAAACTGGCAGGCAGAGTGAGCCATGTCATCAGAAAAGTTTGTGCATAACACTTCCTATTACCACAGATTATGCACCAGTGTGAGTATGTCCCACTATGGGATTTTTCTGCTTAGTTCAAGATTCATTAATACCCCTGCAGCAAACTCTATCTTCTTCCCTACAAACTGGAATTTTGCTTGCTGTCTGTGCAAATTGTTGATACAGGTATTAAGGTATAAGAAATGAGAGTGCAAGATATGATGATACTTAACATTAAAAAAAACCTATGGCAAACTGTCAGTGTGTCTTTTTCTATGAAGCTGGGAGAACACTTTTGCTTAAAAATCTCTCCAAGAAGTGCAGGATGGTAAAGAAATTTACTGTTTTTCAGAGTGCACAGGACAGATTGTACAGTGTTTTATTGTAGGGGATTTCACATAGTTCAAAATTGTTATCTCCTACAACAATTTTTCATGATATATGCTAATATAGTAATGAAATGTAAAGGTCTTTTATCTGAAGTAAAACTTAGCTGCTGCTTTGTTCTACTTTTATGTAATGTCTGGGTTCTTCTGTCCAATTTTGGATCTGTTTAAGGGAATTTATTAGATTTAATTCAGTGGAAGCAGGAAACTCCTTTCAAAAGAGAATGACTTAACATTAAGTGCAATCAATGCAAAATATTACCATGTCACATGATAATGTATAAATCACAGTCTTATAGACAGGGTTCAGTATAAAATACTGCTATAGTAATAATCTGCTTTACTCAATCTAAGTCTAGTTGAGTTTAGTCTATAATGAGTGTTTGTCTGCATAAAAAATACATGAATCCCATGGTACATCTCAAACATAAAATTCTATGAGAATGAACGTTAGAGAAATGTTGTCTCAGTTATAATGAAAGCTCTTCAGTAAAGAAAGCAATCATATTTTTTCCTCAAGTTATCTAGCAGGGCAGACCTAATTTATTAGTATTAAAATGCTGTTGTTACCTGTAGAGGTCTGTGCTGGTGCTGGTACTGAACAAAGGTCTTTTTTGGAGACATCCTTTGCACTTTCTCAAATTGTTTTCTCACTGCTGCCAGGCCACCAGGCACAGTACAGAACTTGGTTTTCTGTGAACTCTAGAGTGAAAATAAGACCAGTTGTTTTCTATTTGCATAAAAACATACTTCTATGACTTAACCTTTTTTGAAAAGTAGTTAACAGCAGTATGCAGGAATGATTCAGACAATCATAAATACTGGTTTGGGCAAGTTCATAGACCACTGCACAAAAGGCATACTTTGATTTAGACAACTCAAAGGTATGTTTGGCCTGAATCTTGAGCACCAAAAGAAGTAAGTCCCATCTGCTTGATTGGCAGTAACAACCAGTTTCTAGAACAATCCTTCTGCTGTTCCCTATTCTACTTGTCTCTTCTGAATTTTGTAATTTTATTACAAAACAATACTTTTTCATATACCTTGTCTCATAGAGCTACTATTTTACAACAGCAATTTCAAATTCCTTAGTTTGGAACAGCAAGAGGTCTAAACTTAATGTGCTTTTGAATATGATTTTATTATTTAGTAGTAATTTTAGTAATGCAGAAGCTGCTGGGTTAATCTGCCACAAGCCTGTGGCCCCAATAAATGCAGTTCATGCAACAGTGAAAGAAAAACCCAGTCCTTCTAATGAGTTAAAGGGAATTCTCCAGATGACCAAAGCTTTATAGCATGAAAAATCTCTCTCAGCAGAGACAGATGCATCAAAACCTTTGCTAAATAGGTTTGGTAATTTAGGTATCAAATTTTGATCCCCTAATGGTCCATCAGTCAGCTTGGGTAAATAAAGAATGCAGGATATGTCACTGTGCAAAGCAAAGGGAGAGCTAGGAAGGTAAGAAATCATTGATATCTTACATGAGCAAAGGACACAGCAGCCTTGTACATAGCCATTCTCTCTTTAAAGGAGACAGTCTCCTGGAAATCCAGCAGTGCGTTATCAGCCCTGGGACTGCTGTCTCTGGGTAGTCCTCTTGCAAGTTTGCGAGACTCCACTGTAAGTACAAACAGACATGGTATTTTCTAAGAAGAAAATAGCTACATTTTTTGTAAATCTTGAAAGAAAAGCAGTAGTAGAAAGAAATATAATCAAAATTTTTAGCACATTTATCTTGTTTTCAATTTAGAGCTTATAAACTACAGCAAAATGTAAATCATTGAAACGTCAGAGTGGGGGAAATTTCTTGGGTAAAAACAATAAGCTTTTTTAATTAAAAAATTATAAAATTTAAGGAGCAAGCGTAGTATTTTTTCTGATAGTGTTACATTTTTATTATTTTATACTGTAAAAAGTTATTTTAAGTACTAAAAATAATCTATTATAATTAGATATATTATATTCTAATTAGCCTTAGACTTTATAGTATTAATTTGCTTACCAGAGTCTGTTCTGAGTCTATTGTAGATTTCAGTCATTTACTGATGTTCCATTAGGGTATGTTTTAGTTGGGTTAGTACTACTGAAACGTTGTAGAAAATTATCTCCTTTGCTAACTACATTTTAGCCTTATTTCAAGGTGTGAAGAGGTTCTAGACTTATCTAGAAGCATCTGCAATTCAGCTACAGTGCATGTGGAGACAGCAGCTCAGAGGACTGCTGAAAAACCAGCCAAGCTACTAGCACTAGGAAGTCCTTCTGCTGCTCTCTACACTCGTTCCACTGTGTCAAAAGAATTCCCTATACCCTGAAAAGTGCCTTAAATTTAGTGTAAAGATATTTTTCCTTCTTTTAGTCAAAGGGAAAAGGTATGTCGTGATCATATCTCTTGTCTGTGATAAGAGAAATGCAACCAAAAAAAGTGACTTTTCAACAACTGTCTGTTCTTCTGGCACAGAACATAGTGCCAGGGAAGGGGTATCCCACCAAACAGGGAAGATTTCCAAGGCACACCTGGCCTTTCTGCCTGTTCCCTGTAAAACTGTTCAGCTGGCATAGGTGTTCAAGGTTTGGATATAGCAATCAAATAGAAGAAGTAATTCTAATCTTCAGTAAAAATCATACGCAGACATGCATAGAAGAGTGATCTCAGGGTAAATGTACTCAGTTTCTTAGTATTTTTACCTGAACCTGCTCATAACTTACATAAGGATAATGGTTTTATTATTATTATTATTATTATGCTTATCCCATGCAGTAATTTTGCATATTTCATATTATCATGATAGACAAAAGAATTGTGCAATTCAATAAATAAAAATAGCATTAATGAAAGAGTCAGTCAAAGTCAGCTGAAAGAAAAAGAAAAATCAGAAAAGAGAGAAAACTGCTGTTTTTCAAATAAGAAGCCTGTGCATTAAACCAATGCTAACCAAAACCATGGAAAAATTGAAAGTACACTTTGGCAGTACAGAGGGATGGTCCACCACAGCCAAAATGGGTCAGTTTATTTTTAAAGGCAGACTGAATTTTGTAACACACCAGAATGAAATTTATAATCCATTGCTTTAATTCTCAGGAATGTTTAGGAGTTAAAAATCTTTCTTGGTATTGCTCTGGTTCAGCAAGGAATTTTTGGATTGTACATAGTCATAAGCATATGAATGGTTTCATTAACCACAGTGGGAATACTCATGTGCATGAAGTTAGACATGTGGTTTAATTCCTTGCTGATACAGGGCCAATGAATTTAATGAACTGTTTTAAAAAACATTTTAATAGATACATATTGTTAACCACCTGGGGAGTGAAGGTAATAGAAACTATTCTCTTGTTAGCTTTAGAAGTTTTAAACAGAAAATTTCTATAATAAGCAGCTAGCTGGTTTATAACATAATGTGAACCTCTTTGTAGTGGTATGAGAGATTGCATGATCTAAACTTTTGCTCATTCATTTTGGTCATTTTGCTCCAAAGAGAGCTTGAGAGAACTTCTTCATTCAAGAGAACTTGAAGGTGTTCTGATTCTTTCAGAGATAAATGTATGTTTTGACGTAAACTAGTTGGTATCTTATCTTTATCAAGCTTTATCACCAATAAAATCTGTTTGCCTTTGTCATATGGGACTTGTACAATAGTATCTATTTCAGAGAATTTAATTTTCATTAGTTGTGAGGTACATTAATTCTGTAAAGTAAACAAAGCTTCACAATCATTTGTGTATAATAGAACTTGAGAATTCTGCTTTTTTGCCATTTTTTCCCAACAATATGCCTACAAAGCTATCCAGTATGGGCTTCTCCAGGTTTCCATGGTAGGTTGAACAGCAATATGAGCATTGCCTTCATTGTTTTTCAGTGGAGACAACAGAAGTTGGTACTCAGTCATAGAGCTTGCAGTTACTCAATATCTCTTCTAGGAAAATAAGATTTTGGCATAACTGGAACATTTAGGAAAATCTTCCATAGCACTTTAGTGGTTTGACAATATTGTTCTTGCTGAAAAATTGAAGCAAGTTGACATATATTTTTTTTTGGTTATAGAAAACTCAAATCTCATAGTGATGGGAGAAATAATCTATGGATCAGCATTATCTTATTTTTTTCAGGACCTGAGTATTTATTCAAGTGCAGAGTTGCAGATTTCAATTCCTGACTTCAGCTATTAGAAGTTTAAGAGTTTTCACCAGTGGTTTAAAATGAAAATGAATCTATAGGGAATTTACTTCTCATAAGACTGTCTGAATGCAAAATGGGATATAATGGCTCTCACAGGAACATAGAAAAACATTATCCCCTATGGGTCTGTCACAGTTTTGGAAAAAGCTTCATGTATAAGAGGTATGAATTGTTGACTGTGCATTTTTGCATAAATCATATTCTTTGTTATTCCTGGTGGATCAAAAAATGCTTCTGAAACACGCTGTGCCATATTTAGACTCAGAGGCAAAGGGGATGTGAAATGGAGGATTCTGTTTTCTTGTTAGAGAGGAAAAAGAAAGGCTTTGTCCTAGAAGTCTCTAAAAGGAGAAGGGGAGAACACCCCCAAAATAGTCCTTAAAGCCAAAGACACCTGAAACCTTCAGAAGGTGTGAGAAGAGGCACAAAAACTACTGCCACAGAGAGAGCTGTAGCTCTGTTTAGTTAATGGATTAGTTTGTTGTAGAATGATATGGTCGTAATATGTAATTATCCTTCCAAGAAGAAATGAGCAGGTATTAGAGGTATCTTCAATTTGGAGGGACAAAAAGGAAAGAAGATAACCAGTGGCTGAAAGTTAAACTTGATAAAAGAGCAGGTCAGTAGTATGAACAATGAGCTTAATAAACTCAGCAGCATTACCCAGAAAAGGTCTTGTGCATTGAAATTTCCCTTTCCCTTTAAAATTTTAGAATCTGAAATAGATAAATATGCAGTCTAAACATTTTCTGATAAAAAAAAAAGAGTGGAATTGATAATTGTTTGATATGGTGTGGAAGGCTTATTAATTTTTTTGGGAGACTGGACAAGTCTTTTTATTCTTTTTGTTTGGGTAATCTGTTATTTTATATAAGGTCAAATCCTAGACACTCAGAAGTCAATAAGTGGTTTTCAGTCAGAAAATTTGATCATTCATATTCTTTCTGTGTTAAAACAAGGCAAAACATAAATATAGCCACTGTTTGATAGCATCAAGCAGTGGTCTCCAAGGTAGAATGTGTGCACCCCAGGGGCTGTGCAAGACAGTCCTTTGGGGTGCAGGAATCTAATACTTTTTTTGTGAATAAACACTTTTTAAATATTCCTTTTTTCATCCATCCCACTTTAACTTTTATTTTGGTGTATGTTGCCTAAGGTTGTATTAGTAGAATAGTACAGGTACATGATTTGTAAGTAAATATACAAACATTGGGAGGGCAGACCCATAAATATTTTAATGGTAGAAGTGACCATCAAAAAGGTTTGGATGTCACTGCCTTAAAGCAAGCTGTCAGGTCAGTGTGGAAATGCCAACCTTCAGAGCTGTTGCTGTGGCCATTTTCTGAAGACATCTTTTCAAAGATTGCTCTCCCTCTTTTCACACTGGACTCCTCCTGAGAAATGGCAGAATCGTTCTCAGGCTGACTCTTCAATGGTGATGAAAGTGAATTTCTCTTACTTTCTGTTTCCTGTTAAAAGACATCAAGAACAGGATATGTGTTACAAGTTATTGGTAGGAAAGACGTGGGTTTTGGGGCAAAGGGAGTGTACAGAGAGCCAATGGATTAAAAGGGGTTGCTATTTTGGGGGAAATGTTCTCAAGAATGCCATAAGGTAAATTTCTGTAGCACTGCAGGTGCACGTGATACTGCCCAGTTTATTGTACAACAGACTGTGATGCTTAGAAGTTTTCTTTGCCATTTCTTGAATATGGTTTCTTTGACAAAAGAGTGATGATGGTGGTAAGGATCACTATAAAAGACACCAGCTGCTCTTTTAAAGACTTCTTGTGCATAGAAAAGTTGACAGAGGGAATTTTATTAACTTCATTTATCATTACATAAGAACATGTAAAAACAGCAGACAATGTCTTGGAAACCAGATGTACATGGGCATTTGTATTCCAGAAATTTGATTTTCAGTTCTGCTGTGACTTTTCAGCTGAATTTAGGTTATCACAGTAGTGGGTCAATGTTCCATACAGATAGTTTACACAATATCATTAGCATCTCATCATCATGCTGTGGCCTCAGCCCTTCGAGGCAAAATGAGTACATTATTGCTAAGGAAGGCTTTAATGTGTTGCAGTTGGTGTTTTGGGGTGCTTCTCCTTCCTTCCATGCAATGTGCTACTCAGTATGAAGTTGGACAAAATGGCTGTAAAATCTCAACTACAGCTCCTGTGTTAAGTAAATAACTGAAACTGCTGCAGTAGCAGAAATAGACTTTTTTTTGCAAGGGAATAACTTGAAAGGTTCACTGCATGTCCATTTCTGTCATCCTCAAAAAAGAAGTGCAGTTTAAAAAAACAAAAGTGACTAGGTGGTTGTTGTGGTGGCTGCGTAAATCTCTCCAGCAAGATTTTGTAGCACTTATCTGCTAGAGCCCTTAATCGCTTAAATGGCATGGATTTTCAAAATGTACAGGCTTTATTAGACTACTACCTTTTGATTGTTTGCAGACAGCTTTATTACTGTAGACAAATTTAATGCTACCCTTATATGTGATCTCACTGAAGTAACTTCTAACTGCTTTTAGACTTAGATATTATGCATGGTTTGTGCAAGATGCAAAATAACTTGACTCCTGAGTTGATTATCCTAGGTTGGAGAGTATTTTCCTGTAACTGCTGAAAAAAAAAGCATTGCAAATTAGTGAATCCTCAAATAGAAGTCTTACAAAGAAAATAATGTTAAATAAATTGTAAAAGCTATTTTTGCAGTAAAATGTAAGCAATTTATATGTGCTCACCTTGGATTTTATGAAACTAAAAGTGAACAAGCATTGGAAATGTACTTTTAAAATGAGTGCATCACTGGCAATCAAGGACAGTTGTGCTTCACCTGTCTTTAATAATTTTGTGCTTTTCTCAGAGCTGCTGCTAGTTTTGGTCTTAAATATGGGTTGTATTTCACATCCTGACCAGTAGTCATTCATTGCAAGAGTATTCCTTCCAGTACATGTACAATAGGTTATGTCTTGTGGAAAGTCATCATTTTTTTAACAGAGTGTCTACTTCTGTGACTTATGGTACCTCTTATTGACAACAACAGGAAGTCTTTGCATGATGTGTCAGCATTGGAAAAATTATTAGACCATAGAGGCTAAAGGTGGTTTATTACCATAAGTATTGTAAGCCCACTTTTTTTGGAAAAATACCTGAGGTATCACCAACCATGCATTACCTTGTTGCATCAGTCCATCCCCTCTTCCCCCTCTGTTCCTCCCAACAATCAGTGCTGCTCCTGAATTGAACTTGAAAGGTGGCCTTGGATACGATGGGTAGTTTTAGCAATAGGCCAGGAGGTACAACCAATACACTGGAAAACTGAAACTTACCTAAAGGTGGTCCAGGGGATCTTAGCCAATACTGTGGGGGTTTTGGCCTCTTGTTTATCAGTTTTACAGGTTTAGTAATATAAACAAAACATAGTTGGTTTAAAACTAATTCTAATTATTCTCTAATTGCTTTTACAGTTAGAAGCATATTTTCTTTGGCTATTATGGAAAGTATTTTTGGAGGCTATAGCAAGATAAAGATTTTTGGAGTGAAGAAGGTAGCTGTTCTTCTGCTCCATGACACTTCCCTGCTCTTTCCTCACTAGTCTGTCTATACTCTCAGGTTGTACACCCCAGTCAGAAGTGACACAGCCCAGTGGCAGTGAGACAAGCCCTGTGGCCAGGCTAGGTTACAGTAGCCAGCAGTAATGCTGGAGAGTTGCAGCACAGGTGGGACAGAGAACTTGGCCAGAATGTGGCTGTGCTGAGAGGAGTGACATCCTTGTGTGCCAGGGGTAGCAGGAAACAGCACATGGCTGAAAGGAATAGGGTATTTTGTGTGGGAAGGGCTATGGCTTAAAAATGCCATTAAGTTTGTACCCCTTTTCAGAGTTGGTTATAAGTTACAATTATAGCCCAGCATTAATTAGGATATTTTGGTTTAAAACTGCTCAGGAGCTGAGCATTATTGTCTTACAGACAATCCATGATGTAGAAACGGCTCTGCAGAGGAGAAATGAAGGATGGGGAGGGAGAGAAGAACTTGCAAGAAAATGCAGCTGTACATGTTTGTCTCCTCCAGGTACTGCAGCCAGCCAGTACCTGGCATAAATGAGAACAGGCTCAGGATCATCTTGCCCCAGCATTGTGTGTGCTTTCCAAAGTGAACACCAGAGAATCACTTAAATGATGTTCTAACTTCTGCAGTATTAGAACAAAATAGAGAACTCAAAATATACTGTGTTTTCAATTACTATTGGCATCATTGAGAACAAACTCCTATAGTTTGGGATTTTTGGTTTGGTTTTCTTTTTTAAATGACTATTAATTTTTTTTGTAGATACCAATAGCAGCTAAAAACTTCAGAATTTACTGTTTCTTATTCCTGCAAACCAGGAACCAATATAAACTTGATTTGCATTTTTCTTAACTCTATGAATTCTATTAACTTGTAGCATTTTTCTGTGATGTTTTTTCAAATTTACATCTCTGTGGTAGCAATTTCATTACCTACAAAATTTAAATAACTTAGTATTTTACACATGAATTTTAATAAGAAGTTAGAAAGAATTGATGCATCTTTTTGGACCATTTTAATACGAATTACAGGAATATTGGCCCTACTTGAAGAGATTTTCATGTAAATTCTCTTATGGAGAGGCTTCTAAGATGTGGACTCTATGGCAGAAGATACTTTCAGTCTCAAGCTGGTCTAACCCCATTTTGCAAAGAGCATCCCTGTCTTAGTGGGGGCTTCAGAGCAGTAATTGTCTTGCACAGTGGTTCCAGCTGCAGTGCTAGAGCTCAGATTTATTCTCAGTAAATGGTATTTCCTACTGTGACAAAGTTACTGAAGAGTGTTTTGATTACCATAAACTCAATTTAATCAGGATAAATTTAATTTGCATTCTTTTCTGTTGGGGTATCTACCCAGATAACCTAATGACAGTGAGTGTCAAAGACATCTTCTTAATAAGGATAGAATTAACATTTGAAAAGGCACTGAGGTAGTGCCAAGAGGTGCTTCATTAGAGGCTAATGCAGGCAACTCTTGCAAAACTTGCCAAATGGAAAGTAAAAGATTTTTTTCTTTCTGATTAATGCAGCATTCAGTTCATATCAAGCTTTTGTAACTCTGTGTGTGGTCTTGGTGGGATCAGGTATTTAACTGGGATGTAAACTGTCTTGTTGAGCACCCTGTCAACAGCATTTACACAATTTCATTTTTGTTGGACATAATTTGTTGAAGTCTGTCCATAGTCAAGTAACTTCCGATCATGTAATTCCTTCAGTTTTATGTACTGCCTCTGATGTTATGTTCTATTTTTGCATGTATTTCTCAGAAAAAGGCGACATAAGAAGCTATTTTTATGTCCTGATCTCATATTCTAGACATGATGAAAAGAAGAAAGCACTGGAGTGCCAAATTTCAAGGAATATGCAGCCATTACAGCTAGAAATGCCAACAGTAAAGATTCCTATTTCAGTGGCCTACTGAGTGGCTATGCTTCATTTAGATAGTGAATTTTCCACTTGCTATCCAGTCCTGCACTAATCTAAAAGTCAGTAAGCCAGAACACATGAAGTTTTAAATAGAGGAAAACTATTTACCAAATTACTACTACCTTTTCTGCATACATAGAACTACCTTGGATTGCAAGAAGAATTTGCATTCAGCATATAAAGTAGATTGTCAGTTCTACTGTTAATGTTCAAAGTATTTAATATTTTTTGAAGGACATCTTTAAATGGATTCAAAAGATGCACTCATTCTCATCCTGTGTGTGTTGACTGCATTCATTACATGTGCTACCTAGAGGAAAGCTGTCTACCACCTAACTTTCATTTTATATGTGCTGTCTACTTAAAGAATGCATGTGTAAGAAAGGACAAAGAGGAGTAGAAGGAACAGGCCCAAAGTGAAAAGATAAAAACGTAAGCTGAAAGGAAAATAATAAATCCATACTTATACGAGGAGGTAGGAAATGAATGGAGCAGTAGGATAAGTGTTTGCAAATCAAATCTGTTGCTTTAAAGTTACATAAAATCTTGATCTGTTAATGCATTTTACTTGGTTTTTAACTTTAAGTTAGGGTTGCTATTCAAATAATTGTTTCAATGGCAATTCAGGTTGCACTTTGCAGAACTGACTCCTAACATTTCCTAACATTTACATTGCCTACAAAAAGTTGGCATCCCAAATTCTAATTCAAAACAAGAGACTGCTTTGCTGGAGAGTACACAGAAATTATTTGAGGCTAATTCTTGTGCTGAGAAAGTTGATAATATCTGTAAATCCCTCAATCACAGTGAAATATTAAAAAGAAAAGAAAAGAAAAAAAAAAAAGATAAAACCCGAAAACCTCTGGAAATGCCAGCATAAGACAAGCCTCTTTCTGATACATTTCTCATCTGTAATTAAAATTATGGTGAGAATCCATTCTGGTGCAATGGGAGTGCATGGAATCATGTCCACCATCTGCTGGAATGCTGATGGCATTATTAAGATTGATGACAGACCCCCTCAAGTGACTATTAGAGAGGAGTGCTAATAACACCTGCTACATAAACTCTCTGAAGCCAGTGAGGAAACTGTTGAGCCAAAGCCATAGTTCTCAGCTGATGCTCTGCAATGCTCCATTTCACTAAGACAGAATTTCTCTGGAGGCTTTAAAAATAATCCCTGTAGCTGCCTGGAATCTGCTCATTCATTTTATCTCCAGACCAGATCCAGAGATGTGCATCCTTTTCAGCTGGAGACAGTTTTAAAATAAGTCTATTTTCATCTGGAGGAAGGGCATAAAATAGCTGTGCTGTATACCTGAAACAGAGGCCCTGCAAAGAACTTGTGTCAGCCTGAGGAAAGGGAAGATCCAGTTGCAGAATTGCCATCTGTGCTGGCTTTGGCTAGGATATAGTTAATTTTTTCTCACAGTACCTGGTATGTTTTGAAGTAGTACTGTAAACAGTGTTGGGTAATGCAGAGATGTTTCAGTTTTTGCTGAGGTCACAAGTAGTTATATGCAGCCAATTGTATTATATTGATTTGGAATGTTACAGCACTTCTCACAGCATGGTAATGAAGATTGGTGCTCAGTCAACAGCTGGACAATGGATTAAATAGGCAACTGTAGGACATACAGTGGGTACAGGAACTTCCCTGCCTAAACCAATCCTGTGCAGTGGTCCATATCTACTGGTATTTTTGGAGGTCAAAATACTTGTGGGTTTTATGAGCACATAAAGAAACTGAGGCCACAGTCAAGTAATTTGACAGTAGTCAGACAAGTTTGAATGAGCCTTTTTATAAGTATTATGATTCTATAGTGATTGAGTAACATTGTTTGAAGTAGGCCAGGTACAATATCTTGAAAAAACTAAATCAAGATAAAATTTATGAAGACTAAAAAAATAAAAAAACCCCAACTTGGTAGAAGTAAAACTTACTGCAGTGTTTGAAAGCAAATTTAAATAAAATCACATAAAAATCAAAGAGAATTTATAGTAAGTGTGTACTAGAAGTCTATATAAATAACTGGCAGTACATTATTAGAAAAAGATGCAGAATAAGAAGTCTGGATCTGAGAGCGCTGTGTTTAATATGGAATATATTAGAAAGAACAGCAACAAAAACTAAAGTGAGTACAGACAGCATAGCTTTCTGACCAACATTAACAGACCCCAATTTCCAGGCTTGGTTCAAGTCGTGGAGACTGCTTCCTAAACCAGTCTGATTGCTAAGCAAAAATAATACCAGAGGGTTTTTTCCAGAATCATGACCTGAGGCAGCATAAAAGGCTCTCCACATAAGAGGCACAAATTGAGGTTTGAAACGCAGTGAAAATTAAACATAGTAGCTTTCCTCTTCTATCTCCTCCTGCCTTTTTAAATGTACAAATATATACCAAACATTTGAACACAATAACTGACACATTCTGTTTATGTAATTCAAAAGTAATTGGAAAAACCTTTACCATAATATTAAATAAAATGCACACCAACACTTTTTTATAGAATTCTGCTCTTTTTTAGTGCAATAAGATTTTATTTAAAGTCTCTGCAATAAACTTAATACTTTCTTTACATTGCAGTTGTAAAAGGAACACTGCTGTATACTAAATTCATGTGTCAACTTAAGTTTATCCTTTTAAAATTTATTATATTTATCTTAAAGGGCATATTTAGGGATGTAATTTCTTCTTTGTGTTTTCACCTACACAGTAGATATTTAGTAATATTTATCAGTGGTACTGTTTGAATGTATGCAAGTATGAAACAAGCATTACTTATTTGGGGTTTCATGAGAACATGTGGGGGTTCCAGCTTTTTAGATTTTTATTCTAGACAATATTTGCTTTTCACATTCTTGCTGAAATTTACTTTGATACAGAGGCCTATCAGTTTAGACCTCCCAAAATTCTTAAAATATCTCAGTGTGTCTCTCTGCCTTTCAGCAAAACCAAACAATGATTGTGAAAGTGGTGTTTTCTAACACAATCGTTTTGTTTCTGGTATTGCTGCAGACATTTAACTTCTTTCTGTTGTCATTTTCCACAGCTACTTCGTGATTTTTATAATTATTTTAAATAGCTGAGAATTATTAGAAGTATGTTGTGGTATGAAACAGAAACTAAAGAAAACAAAGCAGAAACAAAAGCAGAGTGGGGAAGCAAGTGGCTTACAAAGTGACCAGTACTTCTAGTTCCTGGCAGGCACTCTGTTTGAGCTGCACATACACTTTTTCCTCAACCCTCCCCTTTGTTTCCTTTCAGAATGTTGCCTGGCTTCTAAGATTTGACAATTTCCTGTAATGCTGGTTCCCAGATTTCACTGATACCACACAGAAGTGTTTTCCTTTAGTTGTTCAAGCAACTGAGGCAGATTTCTCTGTTGTAGTCAAGAGCCAAAAGCAAAACACACAGGCTTAAGTCTAGCTGCAGTTTTTCCCTTAGTTCAAGCTCCAAGGAGATGACACATTATCAAGGCTTTAATGTATTTATTTCCATTAAAGATACAATAATTTAAAAAAAAATAGATATGTGGTGCATTCTCTAATGTTCCTTCCAAAATTACAGAAAATATTACTTGTTCTAGTGCCCAGCATTTGTCTTTTATTCAGGAATAACACGGGGCACCTTCAACATAATTTGCTCTGTGCATCACCAGAAAATTGCATGCTGGGAATTTTGGTGGCCTAAGCATTCATGAACTTAAAATTCCTTGAAAACTTTTTCTCAGCAAGCTAAATTAAGTTTAACCCCATTGCTTTTTTATTATTATTTTTAATAGAACAGTTGTATAGGCTCTAGATAGCAACTATCTTTAGCAAAGGCTTTTTTATCTAATATTAAATGCATGTTTTTAAATGAGGTTTTTTTCCCCCTCAATATTACTGTCTATAAAAGCTAGTAAAATTATGGGTTATCAGAATTCCCCTTTTTTAGGAGATAGCATTTTATTTGGTCAGATACTGGACTGATGTTGGAAAATGAGCAATAAGAAAAAATGAAACATATTCAACAATGGATGATTAATAATGAGCATATAAAGAGGGTATTATGTAAGAGATGTAGCTGCAGGGAATTCAAGATGAGCTATAAACGATGGAGTTTCTGAGTCAATGGGTATAATTAGGGAAAGTCTCAAGTTTAGTATTACTGTGGACAATTTTCATATCCACAGTCCAGCTGTGATATTCAATATCTGTGACAGAATTTCATATAAACAGCTTTAAAGAAATACAGTGCATAGCTTGAACACCCCTGAGTATACAGAGTTCACAGACTGCCTAATCTGGAGTAACATCTATTATTGAAGACTTGTTCATCAGGTGTTACAGTCCAAACAAGCACACTATCACATGATGACAGAAGAGGAAAAAGAAACAGTGTTCAAGTATAGCAATTGTATCTTCTTTTAATTTTTTATTTTTCATTTGCTAACTTCCTCACAATTGCTAACATGCCATGTTGCTTTAAATCTAGGCATCCAACATCTGGGAAACATCTTCACAAAATGTTTTTGAAAGAGACAAGAGAGCAAGCAGAATTGCTGCCAGCAGGGAGAGGACAGAGCTGAAGGAGCAGAAACAGAAGCACACAGGTGAGGTGTTGATAGTGAAAAGGATTCCTGAAGGATCTCTTCTATTAAGACACCTGATGTAGTAAAATGTATTTAGCAGGTGATTTGTACCTTCTGCCCTATAATGGCCAACACTGACATCTACCCATCTGGTACTACCTGTGCCTTGGACATGTAAAGGTGGGGAGTCTTCTGTGCCTTGCTTTGAAAACACAGGAACTGTTCTGCTTTCACAAGGATTCACAATAGTAGCATGCAGCTCCTGAGTATGGCTTGTTTGGAGCCATTCACTTCAACCTCACAGCTTAAGAAACACGGTGAGTCCATTTCTCTTTGCACTAGATACTGTCAGAAAATAACAGAATTGTTCACGATTTCTTCTCACAAATGCAGTTCAGATTGGAGGAAGGATAACACAGTAGTCATATTGGAGATTTTATATTGCAGATATAATAGCCTGTTGAAATTTTAATTGTGAGTATTGCTGCAGGTGCTTATTTGATTAACTTGATCATGTTCATTTGACACATTACACGTTGTACTCTGCAAGCAATGTCTCTTTCACTCTTGTTTAATTTATTGATATGCTCTCTCCTGCATACCAGCACCTGTATGCCTCATTTTTCAGGGTTTAGGTCACAAGCTTATTTCCTTCCTAATCAACTCAGTGTTATGTTTTCCTGCAAGTGCTGTTTCCAAAGACATGCTAGTAATGACATATTTACATCTCATCTTTCCACATCACTTTCATGCTTCAAGAATTGATTAAGCTACCACAGGCTTGTAAATTGTTCCAAACAGAGCAGACAGAATGACAGTGAAAATGTTTTGAGATTTGTTCTTTCTGACACACGGGACAAATATTCAAGAAGAAGTTATTTAGGATAAGAAGTATTGTCTATAAGATATTAAAACCTAAATTTAAACTAGATGTGGAGATGAAGTTAAAGAACATGTTATAAATAAAACATACTTTTCCAAACATCATTTTCTGGCCACTGACTGTGGAAAGGAGCTGTGCTTTTCCAAGTGCTTTATGGTCAGTTTCCCACAGAGGTTATCAAGCTCTGATGCTGCTGGTTAATAGGTTGGAAACCATACAACAAAAATAGACTTGGCTAATGTGAGGTATTTACTGACTTATGTGTCAGAAAGGGAAGAAGTAATTTTTTTTGATGACCTAGAAAACTCAGTCCTTCACCCTCAAGAGCAAACTGTGCAAAACACAATGCATGTGGCAACTTGTTTTTAAGTTAAAAGGTTTTAACTTTACTGATCTCTGCAGATTTGAAAATGTTAAAGACTTTCTAAAACACCCAGGTTTTGGATCATTTGTAGGTGATCATATCTTTAAAGAATCCTTTCACAACTTTGTGAGTGTGTGCCTTTCTTAAGTAGTCCCAAGTGTCAAATTCCTCAGTTCCCCATCCTCTTGGTGTGCTTATTTAATAACACACAGTCACATTAGAGATAGCATCTGCATATGAAGGCAAAGCTTCTTTGCTTTTCTCTGCCTTCTGGAGACTTGAGCCAAAGAATAGCCAGTCTGCTATAATCCTGAATTTAGCAGAAGGTAATTTCTAAATCAGACCCTAAAGAATTGTGAAAAATATCAAATCTCCTCTAAGTTAGCTAGTGGCAAAATCTAATTTCTTCTTGCAACCACCACAGCTTATAGTGCTCTGTGAAAAGCTTAAAAAAAATTTAAAATCACACTCCTCTAAGTCCTTCCAAAAACCAGAGAGGTAGAGGAAAGGATATTATTTTTTTCCATACACCTTAGTGTTCTTTCATATGTTTCATGTAGAAACAAACATAGATAGTTCTATTCTACAAATAGATTTATATTACAGCACTAGGACATTGAAAGAAAAACCCAACCTGGTGCTTTTCTTTTTTTCAGTTTTTCTAAGATGAATGAGATTTTTCTCATTTTATTTAAAAATTACAGGCGTTTTGTGGTTTGAAATGGTCCTATTTAGATATTTCTCTCTTCCAGAAATAACAGTGATTTTTAGACTGCCTTCCTAGGAAATTCAGTCATCCTGGGAAGTGGCATTTGATGCACTGTCAAAATACTTTTTTCTGTTATCTAATGTACTCCCAAAAAGATTCAATTCATCATAACAGAT
This sequence comes from Notiomystis cincta, assembly GCA_013398075.1. Classification (NCBI taxonomy): domain Eukaryota; kingdom Metazoa; phylum Chordata; class Aves; order Passeriformes; family Notiomystidae; genus Notiomystis; species Notiomystis cincta. The sequence goes on along the minus strand of VZRX01018053.1, from coordinate 84,957 downwards.
GAAAAATGCCTCTTTAAATTACAATTACAACAGCCAAAAAAACAGACAAGAAGTGTTTTTAAAAGTCATGCAGAAAACATATACAATAATCAGACAAAAATGAGACCCACACCTGAAATCATTGCAATTTCTTGAGGACAGGTGATCCTAAAAATAATCCACCCTCATTGTCAGTGTATGGTACATTATGTATCTGTGTGAATTGTGAATAAGCAGTAAATAACAAGAACATTACAAAGCAATAAATCAAATCTTAGCATGAAGAAGACTTCCTTTGGAAAGTTTGGTTGAGGGCATATAACTATAATCCGTCCTATCCTCTTGCTTATAAAATTGTGCTCAGCTGTGCTTTATATGTAGATGAGACTAAAACCAGATTTAACTTTTTGTAAGTAACTGGTGGCACAAAAGTTCCAATTTTCCAATCGATCTGTCCTCCTGTTTTTTCTAGCAGCCTTTGTCGTTGCCATAGCTCAAACAGTGACTTCTCTCACTGTGAGGAAAGGGGACAGTTGTACCCTTGTAAGGTGAGATCCCATTACAGATTGTTTCCTCTGCTGTCCACACTTCCAAATAAAGCACAAAATTGGTAAAGCTGAATTGAAGGCAGAAGAATAAAAGAGTTCTTGAGGATCTGCTAAAGAAAAATATTATCACTTTTTATTTGGAACACATTCAAATGTTTGACTGAAGCACAGGTGCTTAATAATTAGGCAGTGAAACAAATAAATAATAAGTAGTGAAACAAGTTGCAGGGGCCTCTAGAGAAACTAGTTAACAGGTGTGGTGGAGGAGAAGGTCTGAAATGTTGATGTGTCCCAGGTGTGAATCATTTGTTCTCATTTCAAATCCAGTTTTGCATAACTTTATACCAACAAGTATAATGGTGTAACTAACATGGAGAAAATAGCTCAGAGGAGCTGAAGAACTGCACGTGATAAAGAGGGATGGGATGTGAGTCTGTGCCAAGTCACTGATTAAACAGGGAGGAACAGCAGAATATAATATATTCTATATTATAGAAGACCTTTGTGTGTCTGTATATACATATACACACATGCATAACATACTGTAATAGTTTGGGGAACTCCTTGTGAACAAAGGAGGTTTGAGAAGGTTCATTTTTTTCCATCAAAACAGCTGCTTTTCCTAGTGTAAAACAGTATAAATGCCAGTGAGAAGTCTAACAACGTGTACACTTTCTAGAAAGGCAAAAATTTAATATATCTTCCAAACTGTGAGAAGTCAGGCCAGTTTAGAGATGAGTTAAATAAGAATACTGAAAGTGAAATGAGAATTTTTTCTTTCAATAATTTTTAAGTTACCTGTAAAGAGCTGATGCATTTACTTAGAAACTAAAAATACAGGAAAAGCCTTTCCTCTTAAGAGAAAAAAAAAAAAAAAAAAAAAAATTTTACCAAAAGTTTTTTTTCAGAATTTGCATTAAAA
>VZRX01018053.1:62619-83344 GCA_013398075.1 Notiomystis cincta | reverse complement strand
AAAAAAAAAAAAAGAAATTTTACCAAAAGTTGTTCTTCATGATCTGCAATTAAAGTCTCAGAGAGGATGTGGTCTTTCCTTGTGGAGTCTTTTGACATTAGAAAATGTTGATGAAAACAAAAGGGGGAATGCATGTGTCACAAGAAGAATGAGTTAAGGAAGAGATGAAGCCAAAATCCAGAAGGCTGACTGTACAGCACTCCCTTAATAGCAAGCTTTTCAACAAGGGGAGTTTTGGGGTCATCCTGTGTACTCATTCCCTTTCATTCACAAAAATAGAAATGCTGCAGGTGCTAACAGGGTACAAAATTGACCTACTGTTGTCATGGGGTTTCCATTCTTTTCCACATTACATGGCTATGCTAAATTAATAAAAATATTTCTGACAGTGCTACGGGACAAAAAGATGTTGCTTGTTTAGAAAATTTTAATGAAGGTCTGACTTTTTAAATTAGACATCAGTTGCCTTCATTTATTCTCTGGCAGCAGTTCATATGTTTTCAGCAAAGGACACATCTAATGATCATATACCACATTATTTAAATGAATGGTTTTAATGAATTCTTTGAATAGGTTTCTCTAAGAAGTAAGCATGAAATTACTTTCTCAATTGGAATTTTTCATGTATTTTAAGAAAAACATACATAGTCACTTCAGAGAAAACACAGGCCTTAGTTACTTAGCATTTCCATGCCTTTGCGTGCTAATAAACTTGTTATTTCATATGAGTGAGACACCAGTGTAGTAGATTGATGGTTTAATATACTGTTACTTCCTAAGAAACGTTTTTTCCTATGGAAAAGGGGAAAATACTTTTCATTTTAACAGAATGGGATTATTTAACAGTTTATGTTTAAATAAGGAAAAGATATAGACAGCCTGATACAATAGGCCTAAATTAAAAGGCTTCAAAACTAGACTTGATTATTAACATTTTAATACTCCTAAGAAAGAAATACTTCCAAGTGCCACTGGGATAAACTCAGGTGAATTTAAAGTTCACCAAGTGATTTAGCTTCAAAATTATTGAACTTGGTTCCTGACTATTTACTGGGTTGTGTTATTTATTGCAATACGAGGTATTAATTTCATGCAAATATATAGGATTGGGCAAAGTCTAAATACATTTGCAGCTGTCTATAATGATTTCTTTCACTTCTGAACCAGCAGAGTGTTCTTTATGTAATTCATCTAGTTCTTTAAAAGTGGCTTTATGGTTTAATGTGATTTAATTGACCTGATTTTCTCTATTGATTTTGTACATATACAAATATCAGCACTGCAACGAAAATGCAACCTGAATGCGAGATTCTAGAATATTTAATCAGCAGTATTTTGCCTCAGAATAAAATCTGTTTTCCTATGGAATAATGTAATAAAATGGGCTGGTGTTGAAAGTCTGGTTAGTCAAGGGATAGTCCAAGCAGGGTTCTAACTGTTGGCAATCTTTTTCTGAGTATAAAGTTAGTAACGATACTAATTTGTGCATAAGGTAATTGATGTAGTTCACTGGCATTTTATTTAGACATTTTGTTTAAATTTTTCAGATTCCACTGTGATTTCTGTGGCTTTGACTGAGTTTTACATATTCCTGTTTCTAATTTTGTTCTAACATTCTTTACGGCTTCTGGGTGAAACCACTACAAAAGTCCAAGGAAAATGCATCATTGCATTCTTCATTCTCCACTCCTTCTGCCCATGGAAATGTACTATGGCTGAAAGAGATGGAATCTTTAGCAATCAGTTTGCTAAAACCTTTCCATGGCCTTCTATTGAGATAAAAGCATCTTCCTGTATCAGTCATTTCTTGATGACAGAACTAAGGTCAGGATGTGCCTCCTGAAGGCATCCTAATACAAATGCTCTTATTTTTCATGGTACATTTTTTATCTCATGGTATAATATTTAACTACTAAAATACTTAGCAGTCCTTAATATTAATAAACACCATCATTAACTCTAATCTCTAGACTTTAGCATTAGCCAGATGTTCATTAAATGCTTAATAGGTACCTTAAAGTACCTATGTTTAAAGAAAAGTCTTCAATTCTCTCAAGAAAATAATGCTGTTTAAATCAAAAAAATTATTCTTTCTCACTCAAAAAGGAACTCTTTGTTTCAATAAGCCTAAAAATAGAGCCAGTTTGCTCCTACAAGATTGCTCATGTTTGCAATACTGAATGATTTGCTTCATAGGAAGAAAAGTTCATTTTATTATTCAGAAAAATTTCTAACGTCAACCAAGAAGGTCTCCACCTTAAAAGCATTTGAGCATGCCACTTAGAAGCAGTCTATGGCTATTTTATATGGTCTTTAAAGTGCTCAATAATCCCATAAAGTTTTAACCTTTATTTTATTAGTTCCTGTTACTTTGTGTGTTATATGTTTAAAGCCAATGAAAAGATTTTTCATGAATCACATGAATTTTTATTTTACTGTTCACATAAAAAAAGCTTTATAATACCTTTTAGTACCTCAATTTTGTGTATGAATTATGTAATTGTCAGCAGGCATTATTCTGAACTGTAGTTTCTGGACCAGAAAACTGTATTTAAATCACCCTGGGCATTAAAATGACTTGATGGCATGGACTGGCAGGGTCATTCTGCAGCAGAACACATTATGAAATCAAGTATTAGTATGTCTTTAATTGTAAAGTGGGGTAAAAGTTACTCAAAGGGGATTTTTTATTTACTTTATTTTTTAACTAATAAGTGAACAGAAAGTGAGGAATTAAAATGTGGAAGGTATACAATACTCCACCAGCAACCAAACCTTGCAGGGGCATTACAATTTTCATGCAGAAGAGGCAAAGCTTGGTGAAAGATTTTCTAGCAACAGTAATGAAGGAAGACACCTTATTTAAGGTTACTAACCTTTTCAGTATCCTTTACTTCTACAAACCATTTTTTTAAGTTTCAAAAAAGTCTAGCTTCTCCTCAGATAGTTCAGAGAAATCACAGATGTTTCTCAGACAAAAATCTGATGCCAAATAAAGGTTGCAATTTGACCAGGCCTGTCATGTTAATGCCAATGAAAGCCAATGGGTAAAATGACAACAAGCTTCTCATCGAAAGGGAATCAATACTGCTCTACAAATAAGAAGCAAATGCTTCAGAAAGTTTTAGAGTGTTTGTAAATAGTTTCATTTGGGAATTCTTCTCTCAGGCCACAGTATGAGACCCAAAGATCAGCTCAGTTGGTCAGAGCTAATAATGGTGCTAATAATGCCAAGGTTGTGTATTTGATCCCTGCCCAGGCCATTCACTTAAGAGATGGACATGTGGGCTCCTTTCAACTCAGATTATTCTGAGATTCTTTGAAATATCTTGGTTTTTTCCTGCTCTAAAAAGCACAAGCCAAACACAATTGCACACTGATTTACCTGATAGCTTGGCAATTAGCACCAGTCAGAAATCATTAAAATGAAACAGACCGATAAAATTACACAATAAGGAAAGATATAGATAATAATAGATGATGACAACACTATCAACAAACTGATGTAAACAGTCCACAGGACATCCATGGGAGCTGTGGCCAGTGCTCTCTCTTCCCAGCAGGGCACAGCAGAAGGGCTGTGTGAGGCTGGGAGAACCTCCATCCCTTCCCTGGAGGTGTCCGCCCCACACAGGCACTCACCTTCCTACCACCCAGGGCCTCAAAGTGGCTCCGCAGCTCCTCCACAGTGATAGGGATGTGCTCCATCAGCTGAGATCCACCTAGGGGCTCCTCCTTGAGCACATCTGCCCTCCTGATGTCTGATGGCATCTTCTCCAGGGCGATCTTATCTGGCACCAGGGATGGTGGGACTGGCGAGTGCTGGAACATCAGGCCCGGTCTCGTAGCATTGGCAGACTCCCATCTCTGCTTGAGGAGCTCCACGGAGCCCTTCTGCAGGGGCAAGTCTGCCAGCTCCAGCATGCCCTGCCAATGCAACATGGACTGGGGTCAGAGGCCAGCGCAGGGGGCCAGCAGAGGCCACCATGGAGTGGCTCAGGAGCCCTTGTGGGTTGGGGGACAGGCCAGGATAGAAGCCACTTCCCAATGGAAGATATGAGATCCAGTAAGAATCAGTGAAGTGTCCTCAGTGTGTTCATAGAAGAGGAATATGTGAATTAGAGAGTGAATATGGGTGCTGTTCAGGCATTTTATTCTTAAGCTTGACAGCAGAATTGCTGTCTATCATAACGGAAAAGCAGCAAGCCTGCAATTAGTGAGAATTCCAAACAAAGTGGGGTTAATGAATGAGTGCCTGGTAATCAGTGCGTGCTGCATGAAAGGTGTTGTGACAGGTGACTGCTGATTTCTTTAAGTCCTGATACAGCTGTCTGTGTTATGGGGTGAGTCACAGCATTTTAAAACAGCGGGAGATAGAAGGGCTACTACATTAGCTGAGAGTCTGCTTGGATAGCCTGGAAACACAAGCCAGGGCAGTTCTCCTAATTGCACTGTAACTCTTGTCAGGTAAATTGCTAAGTGTTGATATCCAGCCTTTCTGATCAGTTGACTGTGCTCACAAAGACTTATTCCTTCTTTCTTATGGCACGCTTGGGAAGGGAAATTGCCATTGTGTTACTTTGCACCAGTTGATGAATTCTGCTCCCCTTTTCCTGGAATCAGCCCCCAACAGGTTTGATGTTGATGTTTTCTGCCCTGTAGCAAATACTCAAATATAAGTTTCCATATCTCATTCTAAAGTAGATTTAAGTAAAATATGTGAATTTAAAATAGTAACGAGAAAGAAATGTTAACAAGAACTGAGGCCCAATTAATAACTGAAATCTCAATTCATTAGTCCCTTTCTTTTTGGAAAGAAATTCTTATATGTGTGTAGCTGTCCTTTAATATGCTTATGTTGATGGAGTTTAATTTAATCTGCATTTTTGGGAGTTGGACTTCAGAGGTTTTGAGTAATTTTTTAACCAGAATTAATGTAGTCTGTAATATTTTACTCAGGAGTAAAAAACACCGGAGGAGTGCTGGGTGTTTGATGTATTCCAAGAATAATTTTAAAAGGAGACTTCAAGGTCCACCTTTCTTGAACAATACAACTTCTGTACAACCAGAAGTTGGCCCAAGACTTATTTCTCCTTTAGTTTTTTGGCAGAACTACATTGTGATTATGGTTAACATCCCTCTAGTTTTCCTTAACTGATACAAGCTGTCTCCCAAATCCTTCCTTCCCCTAGCACATGTACTTGTTCCCTCAAAGATCCTAAATGGGCCTGGCTTCTGGCCCAAAATGCAGAACAGCTGTTAAATTCCCCAGTTGCAGGAATGTTCATCCTAACTCACAGCTGTATGTTAGAAATAATCCTGATTTACACTGCATCTAAGGATTGACTTTAGGCTGTGGAACAGCAAGGTTTTCCTAGTTCACTTGAGAGTGCTTATGCAATGTCCACATTCTCCTGTACTTTGCTTCATTGCTGGTGTGTTCTTTTGTTGGTTTCAGTAATTTTCAGGGTATGTGTTATGCTGTCTGTCAGAAATTCTCTGGAGTGTACTTGCTTCTCCCTCACAGCTTTCAAAATACTGTTAACTAATTGTAGTATCTTCTTTTAGCCTTGTCTAGTGTGGGACCTATGGCTGATAGACAGTGGATAAAATGAGTATTTGCTTTTTTCACATGCGTGCGTTGGACTATGGGAAATTGTGTGGAAATTCAGTAGTTTATAAAATTGGATCTCCATCCCAAAATAGAGATTTCCTTGTAACATCTGCATTTGTGTCAGGAATGCATTTGAATGTAGGCCTAAACTTGACTTTCAGTCACTTTCTGAATATGTATTTTAATGAAAGTGTACCTCTGAAACTTGGGGAAGAAGGGGAGAACCAAAACCAAAAACTCAAACCAGGTTTGGGTGTGTTCTAGAGGTCATTTGAGGTTTTCACATTTTTATTACTGGTGTCTCTCATCTTCTAATTTCTTTCTCTACTTGTTCATAGTAGTTTCAATCACTGTAGAATACTAACAGTAATTTATGTCAAGTAAAATATTTGAGGAATACTGGATATCTAGGATTGTAATTTATTTCACTTGTTTCCTGAGCATTTTAGTGCCTTATCCTTTTTGAAAATGTAGAAAGAAAATAGAGGAAATGAGAGAAGCACAGATTTTTTTACTTTGACCTAATCATTATTATCATTTCATACTGGTTCTGCTGGTTGTAGTTTTTAACTTTTACTGTCCATCTGTAAAATTATCTTATTTAAATGACAGGGAGAACAGATACTGTTGCTTCTATCAAGTATCAGAGTTTTTTTTCTTTTGTATCTGCTATTTTTGGCTCTCAGCTGTCTCTGTTTGTCCTCCTACCTATTTATTTCTTCCCCAAACTTATCTTAATTTGTTATCTCATAGTGATAATAGACTTACTACATTATCCAATTAGCTGAAATGCAGGCAAATTTGTATCTGTGGGTCTGTGGCTATCCTCTTCCCGGGAGATGCATAATAGGAGCCCACCCGTGCATGGGACTGGTGGCAAGGCAGAGTTTACATTCTGTTACAGTCATGTTTTCAGTCCTATTGCACCTGCTCATAACAGGTAAGTAAGAGCCCCTAAAAATGAACAACATATTTTAAAAAAAAAATTAATGTGATCAGATCAAGGTTTTGGTTAGAATAAAATTCTGCAGGGAGCGTTGTCCTCTGATTTTCTTCGATTTGGGTACTCAGGAGTGCTTCTGTGGCTGAAAGTGGTGTGTTAGAAAAAGGAAGATTGCAGCATGAGAAAATTATGTTTGTTAGTGAGCAGTCATTCTGGCAGAAATGGATGGTGGAATTTTTGTGAAGAAAGTACCTAAAATGCTATATAACCTCACAAGTAGGTCTTTGTGAATGCTTTTGCAAACAAAAATGTTTGTTTTATGAGGCCAGTGATATTACAGCATTCAAACACTGCAGTCAAATTGTAGGTTTTGGGTTTTGTGTGTTTCTTCTCTGGGATCTTTTGTATCTCTCTTGCAACAAGAGAGAGGCCTACAACAGTTCTTCAGTTCATGTTATAAAGCTGATAAATGTATTCTTTTCTTGAATAAACAGCTGTGGGAAGGCCTGTAGATTTTGGGACTCATGAATTGCAGGTATCCAGTAAATGTCAGGATTTTTTTTAAATCAGAAGTTGTTGATAAATCTGTCTTCACAGTAGGCTATTGAATTGGTATTGTTTTTCTTGACCTGTAAATGAGATATGCCCTCCTCTAGTGTTCACAGACTGTGTATTCCATTAGAAGCTGAGTGTATGCATTCAAGGAAGGAGCTGGTGAGGAAACCTGTATCAGCTGTGCTGTGCATTCCTTTGCCAAAATGGCTACCTGCATTTTCATCGTATTCTTGCTATCTTAAATGTTTCTTTCATGTAAACTCTTTCATTTTTTCACTAGCAAAGGACTAAATAGAAATTATAAAAATAAGAAACTTGTAGAACAATTTGTGAATAGTGTTGCTTGTATCCCCATGGGATGATACTATCATGCATATTGTACTGGTAAGTACTCTCCTTACTTCAGAAAACAGTCAAATAACTGGCATTTACCACTGCATATTGAGCTGGATTTCCTTCTCAATTAAAAAAAAACCAAACCAAACCAACAAAAACCCCTAACAAAACAAACCGCAACACAAAAAGGCTCTCGCAACAAAAACCCCAAAAGTCTTTTGAGGGCAGGATTTGACAAGTCCTCTTCGTGATCTGCCATACTACTTCACTGAGCTCTTGCATCTGAGACCTCCTTTTTTGTCTCACCCTGATTCCAGTTAATCTTCACTGTTAGGAATCCCTGGCATGAGGCTCCATAGGACATCTTGGGATAAATTATGAAAGAACAACACATTGCAAATGAAGACTGTCTATCATTCAATCCAATGTTTTTCCCAAACCACTGAAGAACAACCCCCAGGATCCAGAGGAAGCTGCAGAACAACAAGCAGCTGACACTTTACTTTATGGCAATTCTGGGAAGGGACACAGAGGGGTGAAAGAGGGGATCAGTATCTGCTTCAGTTCTCCTCTAAATCTACTCAAGAACAGAATAAAATAGTTCAGTTGGAAGGGATTGACAGCAATCCTGTAGTCCAACTGCAATATTCACTGGCCACATTACTAAATAATCTGTCTTCTCCTAAGGACTCTGTATATGTGCCCACAATAGCTGGGCACATTTCTGACACCATTGCTTGAAAACCTTGCAGTTTCTTCTGCAGGTAAGCAGAGCCTCCAGTATCTGTAACATTTCTTCATTTACATTTCAGACACTTCATAACAAAAGCAATTCAGACAAGTTTTTATAAAGAGCTAAAATAGTTCTTCGTTACTATAAAATGTAAAGCACAACCAAATTCCTGGTCATATTTTGAGAAAATACATTATTTGAGACTATAATTTAACATGCCAACCCTTATCCTGATACAAATATGCATAGATAAATAATAAAACTTTAAACATTGTTTCAACTTTGAATTATGACAGACACTGTTCTAGCTACTGTAACAAGGTTCCAGTATTTTAAGGCAAATCATGCTGAAACATTAATTTCTCATATCTTACCAGTAAAATCAACACATTTTATCATCTAATAAGAGAGGACTAGAAAGTGCATAATTCATATTCATGGGATTGAAGGAAGACATGCTTATTATTTTTCCTTTTATCCCACCATTCTCATTTATTATGTGAGCAGTATCAGGCCCCCACTAAACAGCCTATTTACATAAAACAAAAAGAAAACCCAAACAGAAAAAGCACAAATTGCATATTTGCACTGAATTTCTTACCGCTGTGTTCTTCTCAGTCAAGTTTTCCAGTTTTGACTCTGCTGCACTCATTTTGAGCGTAGTTAAAGGAAGACGATTTTAAACATTCTCTAATTCATTGGTCTCATTTGACTAACGAACATGAGGCTTGATGGACATGACTCGAGTCTGATAGTAGTTAGGAGACACCAAATCTCTTGCGTGGCCAATGTATAATTTAGTGAGGCAGGGAGGTAAGGTCCTCTTTCTGCCGTGCCTCTGCCTGTGCTGCGAGTGCTCACCTTACACTGCTCAGCACTGCCAAAGCCTGCAGGCAACAGCTTCTGTTTCAGTGCTCTTTGGCAGCAAACAAAGCACCTTCCAGTCAAAAACTCTGGGTTCTTAAGTACCTAGGAAAGGTTTGGAGAAAAAAGGTACCGTTGGTAAGTTATAAGTCAAACGGATAATAAAATACTATGTCTATTTGTATAATTCAGACTATCTAAAGATACCACATTCTAATGCAGCTGGCTTTCTTAAGAAAAAACAGAATTGCTTTTAAACACTTTCATTGTGGACCAAAAGTACAGAGTATAAATCATACAGGAAAAAAGTTAGAAGGATTTTCAAAGCCCTTCCACTCCCTTTCACTCGGTTTTCGTCTGCTGTGTTCCGGGGCTGTTACTCTTTTTTCTCCCCTCCTGTCGCAATCCACATCTGTCACAATTTCTTGTCTGGAGATGAAGACTGTCGTCAACAGATGCAGCCTTTTGACATTTACCCACCTCATCACTGTGAACCTAATCTGCAGAACTCCATTTCCAAGGACACCAGCCAGGAGGACACATGCAGGGACAGAACACCTTCTGCAATCTCTCCCCAAAGACCTGGTGTTCTTAGGGACATATTTTTGGACTATACAGTGGATAATGAAAATACCCACACATAGGCAGCACCTGCTTTTCATTGTTACTCTCGGTTACTTGGCTAACTTCAGGTCCTCTGGCACAGTGAGCTGCGTAGGAGTAAGTGTTCAATCAGCTCTGGCATGCCGTGCTTGGTTTTCTTTGTTTTTCACTTGTTTTTCTTTCTTTAGTGTAATTGAAGCTTTTTTGATTTTCAGGCTAAAGCTTCTTGTCCAATTTAAGCTTAAAAGGCTCTTCAGCGAAGTAAAGGGTACACTAAGGGTATCCTCTTGTTTCCACTCTTGTGCCATGTTTTTTGTAATTCATAAAAATGATAAGAAATCTTACTTTAAAAACAGAAGACCACAGAATGTACAAAATAACAAAATTATTTACAATATTTAAGAATTCTTTCAGTTTTCCCTCATAGATTAGAAATAGTGACAAAACTTTTACTGGAATAAAACTTATTTTGCTGTAAGTTGATTATATGTGACTCACGCTTCAGTCTAGTGTTTAATGAGTGATGGGAAAAAATTTGTGTGCAGAATCTCCTCTATCCTGCCCTTGACAGTTATATTGACTTCTTTGTAGTTGGTATACAGAATTGCCAAATCACTGTGTAGGTTTTTTCCCTCTCTCAAGTTTGATCATGGCTAAATGACTACAAGGCAACAGGGAATTAGACCTCTTGTTTCATGGTGTGTTTTAAACTGAAGGTTCAGAAAGCTCATGGCAAATATTACTGAGCGCGAAATCCCTGTTCTGAGGATCATCCATCTCATTCCTACACCTCCATAATTTCTACGCACTCCCCCAGGTCTGTCCTTGTGAACTGGTAGAATGCTCCCATAAACTTTTAAAGCTCTTGTAACTGAACAGCCTAACTGGAAGTACAGAGGAACTTAAACAATTTATTGCGTTTAGCTTTTGCTTAAGAAAATCTATTTAATCTATTATATTTTTTTAAATACAATTATGTTTTAAAATAAGAATTTTCTTCATCAATATCTGCTGTCTGCAATTCCTGATAAGCTTTCAAGCACAGTCATTGTGAGGCTATTTTATGTACACTTCAGTCCTCTGAAAGTGGCTTTTTTGGTTAACCTTTTCTTAGTGAAAATAGAGAGATCCTACACAGACCTCTTTGCTTCTATTGAGAACCAGGAAAAGAAGTCTGTAGTGACATAACCTGAATTACAGCAACTTGTTCCTCATAGTTATGATAAAAGGTGATCCAGAGATGCACATTACCTGTCTACATTAGGGTACCATCTGTTGTACATTTGTATTTGGCTGACAGTTAATAAATGTCCCTGGAAATTTATTGCAGGAGGAGGGTGCACAAAAAAAAAAGCATTTTAATGTTGAGTGTTAACAAAAAACCTTGATACTTGAGTTATATAAGGGGTTCTGAGTTAGATGATCATTTCAAAGTAGAATTCTGGGGTTTTTTGTTCTGCAGAGATAGAGCCAGTGAGATGGAAGTAAGGAGTTTATAACCTCATTGCTGTAGTCAGTGTTCTGGGAGCCCTGAACTGCAGCCTCATGTAACTCTTATGGCTTCATTTGGCAGGAGTATATGAATCAGCACGGAAAGCAGTATCATTTTGTGAACTTGTGAGCAGAGCAGGCCTTGGCAACGTGCATTAAATATCTGGGTGAAATTCCCAGGATTATGGTATGATTCACTCAAACTGGACAACTCTTTAATCAGTCAGTTATTTTCCAATGGAAAAACTGCAACTGGCTAGCTTGTTGGGAAGAATGTGTTATGACTATGTTAATAATAACTCCATTAGTATAATTCACTGAAAATAACCCTTACCTGATTTCAAGAGACAGTGGCATCCGTTAAAGACAGCTGATGACAGTGGATGGTCACTCCTCTAACTCTAGAGACCAGAGCTCACTGTGCTTAATCACTCTCCCTCCATTACAGAGAAAAATATTTAGGATGCCTTAATTTTGCATTTAACGTCTCTCAGGAGTGGCTGCTGAAATGACATCTGATATTCTTTTCAGCGTGATAGATTTTATTCATAATTTTATTCATAATGCTAACTAATCTAAGTTAGAAGGGAGCTCCATAATGAGGGATCTTGAAACAAGTGTATTATAGTTGTCTCAACCATCTTTGAGACTGTCATAAGGATTTCTGGTAAAGTTTTCCACATGAAAGACAGTATTACTAATATATATTGTTTACATTATTTCTGTTTTTTTAAAAGGTATTTTTTGCCATGTGCCTTCATAAGGGAGAACAAAGGTTTTGGTGGAGCAGTTATTACTATTTTGAATATATGAATATTTATTATTATTACATCACATTATTATGATGATGAGCATGTGAATATGTCCTGGAAGTAAAGGCATCTTGCATTTATTCTCCCTGTAGTTCAGCATGTGGCAGCTTCAGTGTGTTACAGTCTGGTATGCTGGAATCAGTCAAGACAATTGTAGGCTTGGTTGTCAGTTTTGACAATATTAAGCAATTTGAAAATGATTGAGTGATTTCATATTTGATGCTATGTATGAAACAGAGATGAAAAAGGTCCCACTTTTTTGAGGGAAGCAGAGATCAATGTGGACAAGCCCTGAGCTGACCTAAGCAACTCACCAAAGCTCAATACAAAGACCAAGACAGGCTAGTCCAAGCACATTGGGTAACATCTGAGCAATAGAAGAGTGATCTGAATGAAGTATTAGTATCAAGACAGATCTTAAAGTCAAGAAAGAAAATGAGTGCTAAAAGGCTTAAGCAGTACTTTGAGATACTTGGTGGGCAGAGAAAAGCTGTACAACCTGACTGGTATAGGGAGTACACATGCAATAATGTACCTAAAACTCTTGTTAAACAAAATATTGATGATTCAGAGGAGGCATATCTATTGTTGACCATGCCTGTATTAGGAATGAGATTTTTTTATCTTAATGTTGACTGATTAAAGGTACGTAAATTGATCCACTTTTGCTATCACTACAGTTAAACATAGGGAAACAACTTCTGACATGATGAGAAGGTAAGATCTTGGTATGGATCATGTCAGAATGGAATCTTTTAAAGTATGACATACAAGATTATTCATTTTTTTTCTCTCTTTTAAACCTGATCAATCTTTTCATCTCATCACTAAGGCTTTATGGCTTGAGAGTGTCCATCTCAGTGCCTGGGGTCTTCCTTTGGTCTCTCCTAAGCCCTGAAATTTTCCCACTGGGAATACTATGTAGAAATTTATTTCTTTTCTTATAGGAATGTGGTAGGGTTAGGGTTCAAGGGGAATATTCTTTTTTGCTTTTGTTTCTCCACAGAACAGTAGGAGCACTGTAGTAAGACATACTTTCAGTGAAGTTTTATGCCTGAGAGGCACAAATAGGTCTGTGATGTTACTATTTCAGCTTGTAAGCACAAGGCCCTATGAAAACACTAAAATAGGGAAGTAAATAAAATGTGAGACATATGTGAACCTGTGATGACAGATGTACTTATGGACCTCATAGAACAGGATATTGCTGTAAATGTCTGCATATCTCTCTTTACAAGTGGTCGCAAAAGGTTAAGGGTAAAGACAAATGGAAATGAGTTAACATAGAGATTGTCTCTGATTGACACATTTTTGCTTATTTACCTCTAAGATCCACCAGAGCTGGGTGTAGTACTGCAGACAGGGTCTCATGACAACAGAGTAAGGGGCACATCAATTTAAACAGGTTTCAGATGGACTAAATTGTGTGTTCTCTTTTTCTTTTACTTCTGAAATATTCTTCATTTCAACTTAGAACTGCAAAGAAACTCCAGTTGCTTTGTAGTTAATTGTATAAATATAATTTACTCTAAGAGTAGGATACCAAAGGGTTTTGTGAAAGAGAAGGTGCTGAGAACATGCAGTTAACTCACATCTGCTCTTCAGCCAGCTATGTCAGAAAAATACAGCCCTTTTCCGAAGTAATAAGCTTAACAAAGATAGGCCTTACCCTAGAGGCAACAAACAGGTTTGTAGCCTCAGGATTGGCAAGCAATGACTTAGAAAAACACGTGTTATTTAAAAGATTTAAGTATTCGTAATGCCTGGTAGCTTTTAGGTTTTAAAGTAACCTGAAACAGTTTTGGTCTACTGCTTTACTTCTATTTCAGTCTCATGAATGTATTTTCTATGGTTTACTTGAAACAGCATTGCAGGATGCCTTTACCTTCTGTCAGGGTGTTGTGCAAGGAACCTGTCTATCTTTTGTCTCCAGTGGATTTGCAAGAGTGTTATCAGAAGGACATGACAGCATTTACTATCTCATACAAATAAATCTCTGCATCAAGACTGCTTGCTTATGTCATCTTCTTTTCTTTGGGCTACACTTTTCACCCTGACAGTGAAAGACAATTCATTACTAATAGTAGCAGAAATAAACTGGTTTTCTTCTGGAGAAAACTCTTAATACTGTCTAAAACTCTGAAGAGAGAACAAGAATTTCTGATACTTTTATCGATGTATTGCTGACTACGCAAGGGAAAATACCCCCAGGAGACCTCATCTTTCCTGATAACTTTTATCTAGCCCCTGAAGTAAAAATTAAGGTAGAGCAAAACACAGTATTCTTTTTATTATATTTGCATTCAGAAGCATCCATATTATACTGTTCAGGTTTCAGTTATGTGCACAGTCAGTAGCTATAGAAAATTAGTGAATCTCATGAACTAAACTTAGTAAGAGCTTTTCCAGGGAGTGATTATGGCAAGTTTTACAGGTCAGAGTATCAGGCATATGTAATGGGGGTTTTATAAGGAAAAATTGAGGAAAAGTGGCCACTTGAAATACCATTAGCAATGAAGATAACAATACCAGCAATTTTCAACCTGGAGGAATTCTGCTGAGGAGTGAGCATGACATCATGTAACTGAGCAGAAAAAGCCATAGCCAAATCAACTGCAATGCTGAGTAAAACACATACAAATCATTAATTTGTTCTGTTGTTATTGCTGGTAGATTTTATTTATCTTTCTCTCCCTATAAACTTTCCATTTAAGTGGATGAGGTATAGGTAAGTGGTAAAGAGTAGTACTGGAAAATAAAATGTAATTTGCACTTTTATTTATACCTCTTTTTAATCTGTGTTGTGCCCAGAAACACAAGCTTAAAAATACAACCATAAAAAGAAGAAATTAAATATTCTCATTCTTTCTTTGCAAAGTTTGGAGCCGTTCCAGTTTTAATTTCTTGTCTGAGCAGAGAGGAGGATTAGACCTTATAGGAAGGACGGAATGGTTGGAGAGATTATACTTTGTATTGGCTTGCTCTGGTTGTTTGAATGTGACCGTGAGAATGGTAAAATCAATGAAATACTTTCTTTTATATTTATCTGCAACAAATTGTTCCTTTATTTTATTTAGATGTTGAGTGGTTACATTGCTCACACTGCAACTGCAACTTAGGAATGCAAATGTAATATCTAGAGTTGATTCAGCATGAGTGTTTGTTTTGATACTCTTTCATATGGAGGTACAGTGCTTTTTATTGAAAATGTCATTTTAAAGCAGGTTGACTCTTCACTTGTGACTCAAAATACTAATGTGAGTAAAATATTTTAACAAGGGCTGGATTGCTTCTTGCCTGCTCTGATGAGCCTTGAACTGATGTGCACACATTCTTGAAGCTAAATATGTGCACTACTGACTTCACTTTTTCTCTATTCCTTATGCTTTATGCAAAATTTACAAGTTTTGCCATGCGATGCCATAGTGTTTCTTGAAATAAGGTTAAAATGTGAACTGGCTTTTCTCTAGAACCAAAGCAATCCCACCACCCTGGCCATTAAGAGGAGTGTTTCCTTGGGCACAGAGGAATCTTGTTTAATTTGTTTCTTTACTAAAACTATCTCAATGGAAGGGACAGGGTTTGTGGTGTGCACCTTCTAGATGGTCATGGTGGGGAGCTAATTTGTTCACTAGGTCTTTCCATTAAACTTGTGCAAAGATACTTGGATTGAAATGCCACTGAATTCACTTTCTTGCCTCTGAGGCATTTTGCCTCCTTTCATCCTTTTCCTCATTGAATAATTTCATTGTAAGTCACAGTACATTTGTACAATGGCAATGCTCTAACAGAGGACCTGTTTTCCAGTATGTGGAATGATGTATGATATTTTTTCTGAATGAGATTAATTTACAACTTCAGTAGCTGCTTATACTCCTCTCAATTAAGCCTGATGTGTCCTTATTTTCAAGAAAGGCAATCATAATTTTTGTAATCTGTATTTTAATTTATAGGGACAATGACTTCTTACTTCTTGACTTAAGAAGACAAATTATTTTGTGATTACTAATCAAAGTTGTGGCTAATTGATTTGTATTAGCTCACCAAAGGAATATTAATTCTGTATAAACACAAAATAATTAACATGCTATGAAGGGAGAAGGAGCATGTGCTCTGTGAGGTCTTACAGAAGAAAAGGACAGTGCTAACAGGAGATGGTCATCCTTGGGCATTACATGTGTTTAGGGCCTGCCATAGAAGACATGAAAGTGCTCTCTGATCTCTGCTTACACAGAAAGAATATTTCTTTGGAACTGGAGGTAGGGGGAATAGTGAGTCTATCCTTTTAGCAGCATTTAGGTTATAGTCTTTTAAGCAGGTCATGAAATAATATCCACAGTCTCATTAATTTTCTGTAAGACCTCCCACCTCACTGACTCAGTGCAGTGACTGTATAGATGAGTTCAAATTGATTGGATGATTAAACTCATTTGTAGGGCCTCACAATCTGCTCTTTTGCATTTTTACTGCCAGTCCATGGTAATTTTGCTTTCAACTCCCCTTCTGTATTGGAGTACAATGATTTTTACAAGAATGTGATAAGTTTTCTGAGTGTGTTAATAACCCCAGTGAAGCCAGTGGTCCTGCTGGGATTCAGAAGTCGTCTAAAATATGAGGGCTGGTGTTTAGGGTGCATGGGGACATAATTTCAGACATTAACATTACTCTTGGTACTAAAAGGAAATCTTAAAAATAATCCAAGAAGAGTTTAATATCAGGATTGGGATTTTTAACATGCATCAAGGCTTCCCTTCTGGCCCTTCCTTGCCTTCCCAAACCATGCAGAGCAGCAGCAATATTGTTCTGAGGCAGCTGTGCTTTGAGTGTGTCTCCTACTCTTTGTCAGCTGTGGCAGGCAGTCCCCACCACAGTGCCTGTTTTATTTGTTTATTGCTATACTCCCTCTTTCTTTAATTGGAAAAACAAAATGTTTGGATTCAAACAAGCCTTTTACAGAATACTGATTTCCTTGTTTTCACTGATAAGGTTTAAGTCTGGAGCAGTTTTTCTACAACAAGACTAATAGGGAGAATACTAAATAAGGAAAGAGTAATAATTCTGTCATCATGTCTTTCCTTTCAGCTCAAGTTGTTCATGGGCTGGGGTAAGCAGCTACCTGAGGATTGTGGCAGGGAGAATACATCAGAGCATTTATCTTAAGAATTTAAAAATAAGTCTGGCTTGCATAACACAATGAAGCTTTTAGAAGTGAAAGATACCTAAGGCATTATTATGTAACATTTTCAGGTGAATTTGGTAATTTTTATTATGTATTCCTGGTCCTGTATGTGTGTGACAAGCTTTTTTCCTATTAGGGGCTGTTGTGGTTAAGCCCCAGCCAGCCACTTGCTCACTGCCTCACCAGCAGCATTGGGGAGACAGCTGAAGGGTAAAAGATACAGAAGGCAGGGGCTGAGGTACAGACAGTTTAATGTGTAAAGGAAAACCTGTGCACAGGAGCTAATCCAAGCAGGGCACTCATCCATTCATCCAACTGCCCACACCATGGCCAGGGCAGTGTTCAGCCATCTCCAGGGCAGCCAGGGCTCCACCACACGGAACGGTGACTTGGGAAGACAAACGCTGTCACTCCAAACATCCCCCCCTTCCCCTTCTTTCTCCAGGTTTAGATGTTGAGCATGGCACCTTGTGGTGTGGGGTATCCCTGTGGTCAGCTGGGGGCAGCTGTCCTGTCCCCTCCCAGCCTCCCATGAACCCCCAACCTCCTCTCCAGCGTGGCGTATGAAAATCAGAGAAGGCCTTGTTCTTTTTAAGCCTCACTCAGCAATAACAAAGCATCTCTATATTATCAACCTCGTGTTCAGCACACATCCAAACTCAGCTCCCTGCTAGCCACTGTGAAGAAAATGAGCTCTACCTCAGCTGAAACCAACACAAGGGCATAGTCTGTACCAAGAATCAAGGATATGCACATTTTTAAAGGAAAAAGCCCCTACCAGCTTACCCAGAGGTTATTAGGTGTGGAAGGCCCTTCCCCGCTCACACATATGGGACTGCCCTTGTGTGGCAGTGCTGCTGTTCTGCGCAGATTGCAATCTGCATCTGTTCTGGTGACCAGGGGCATCACTGGCTGCCCCCACCCACAGCAGCACATCAGGAGAGGAGCCCCTATCCCAGCATACAGGGACACTGACACTTTTGTCTACAGTATTCCCCACAAGGGAAGCCAGCAGCCTTTTTCTGTAAGGATTGTGTGTTTTCAGTGTACATTATCCAGCCAGATGGGGATGGAGAGTGATTTGGTATTTGGCTAAGGGCTTTGATACATCCTGCATTGTAAGAAGAAAGCCATGAAGGCTCTGGGTGCAGGGCCCCTCATCCCCTCCCATCTGTACAAGTCCCAGCACCTTATGCTAAAGCCATTCTGTCACCAGTGACTCCCAAAATAGCCACATTTGCAGAGCTGTTGGGAAGTTGGGACTGTGTCAGCCCAGAAGTTCTGTGTTTTTAAATGCAGAGTGTTTGAGTGGTTTAAAATTAGTTCAGTGAAACTGTAATCAGAACCATTTATATCTATGTGAATAAGTACTTTACCAGCTTGACAGCAGTTGGGCCACTCAGAGTGTGTATGCCCAAATCCTCTAGGAGCAGTGTTCCCTGCCCTGGAGACAGACTCTCTAATGTTTATTAAGAGCCTGGTGTAAAACTGCTGGGAGCCTCCTTGGAGTTTCTCTGATTTGCTGTTGCTTTTGTAAAAGAAAAAAAGACATCAAAAAATGAGACCAATAACATGTGAAACCTGGGGACCAGTCTTTTACAGGCATTGTAATTTAACTTAGTGTTCATATAGTAAACATGTCATTAGCATGTGACTGCTAAAAAGTTCTGGTTGACTTCATATGAGAGTGATGCACAGACAGAAAAAAACCCTGCCTAGAATGTGTTTTCCATTTTATCAATGGATAAGCAATTTTTTTTTCCTTTTGCCGCATTAGGAAATTCCTACGTAAAGAAAAAACCTGAAAGCTGGTTATGTGTACAGTCTTTTCAAGAAAAAAATTCTCAATTTAAACTCCTATATTTAGATAATTTAGAGGGAGAGAGAGACAACATAGCATAAATTCAAAGTTTGACTTTAATATGCCTTCAGGGAAAAGACACTGATGAAGAGTGGGGGTTTTAGTCAAGAAGTAGGTGTCATAGGATTCAGTGTGCCAGAGCAACATTTTTCAATAATGCTGCTATAACTGACATTAGTAAAATAGAAATACAATTATATGGTCTGTAGAGATGTGCATGTCAGGGAGCATTTTCTGTGCATACATCCCACTACTGGTGTGCTTATCGTGCTGCACTTGTTGATATTCTTAGCTGCAGGTTTATGTTAAACACAAGAGCTGTAATGGATGCTTTTTAAAGTAAAGTCAATTGGTAAAGTCATTTTTTTTTTCTAAATCAGACAAATTCTCTGACATAGCTTCTGGAGTTGTTGAAAGTGAGAGAGACCCTTCAGGCAACAATATTGTAGTACGGATTTCTGAGTGTCTTTGAGCTGTACCATGAGCAAGTCGCTTGCAGTGTCAGCAGTGTGTATGTATTTTGTGTGAGACTCCAGAGTGTCAGGACTTAGAGGCTTCTCGAAAGCTTGAAATTTAACTCTGTCAGTAGAATGTTGATCCAGTTATGTGTGCAAAAAAAAGTGTTGCTGGAATCTACTTAGCTGCAACTCTGTGGTGTTTTCCTCCTCTTGCTAAACCTCCAGTGATGAGGTGCAGCCTTCTTGCTAAAGAACATTCATGTTTCAGCCTGATTAACATTTTTAAAATATTCATGAAAGAAACCCAGAAATTTTGCTGACATTGTTTTTAGAAGAACTAAATGCTCTGGAGCTCATTTTGAATTGTATGTGGCTGCTGTAGTAGAAAAAAATACCCTGGAGATGTCTTTTTTTCTGGGCTCCATGACAAATTTTATGTCCATCTGCACTTTAGTTTCACAAGAACATAAATATCAAACTATTTTAACTTGCACCCGGCTGGAAAGTATATACTTTATGAGAGGAATGACATTTTTTAACAGTACTGTATTCATAGGTTATGGATCTCGTGTGGATAATAAACTTGAACCTTACACCATATCTAGTATTACATTATGGAAAAACTTGTCTTTCAGTAAAGTTTTTAGACTGTGTCCTTGCTTTATGAAGAACTCAAAAAAAGGACAAAGTTCACCTTGTATATGCTTGTAGGTAATACTTAAAAGCAATCTGAGTTTAGACATTATGTTGGTGTTTTCCTATGGAAATATGAATTACCTATTTTTACACATAAAACCTGTTGCATCCTCAGATGGGAGAGAAGAAAACATTCTCTACACTGGTCAGAAATAATTCTCCCTAATTCACCAATAGAGTAATTAGCTCTGGGGCTGTCAACAAAATACAACAAACTATTTTGTGTTCCAGAATAACGCCAAGCAAAAAATACAACACAAATGCAAAGTATTACAAAGTAACTTGGTGATTACAATTTCAGACTTGATGATCTTAGAGCCTGATGCTGAAAACGCTGAGGTTGTGGGTTCAATCCCTGTACTGGCCATTCACTTAAAAATTGGATTTGATGATCCTTGTGCACCCCTTCCAGCTCAGACTAGTCTTTGATTCTGTGGTCTTGGGGTCTTTTCCAGCCTTAATGATTCTACGACTCTATGAGAAAGTGATGCCGAATCATCTTGTCTGGCAAAAAGAAATATGAGTAATTTAGGAAAATACACTTTAACAAGGAGAAGAAAAAAAAAAAAGAAAAGAAAAG
>VZRX01018053.1:0-62424 GCA_013398075.1 Notiomystis cincta | reverse complement strand
GAAAAAACACGTTAACAAAGAGAAGAAAAAAAAAAAAAGAAAAGAAAAGGTTTTTAAAAAAACCAAACAAACAGTGAAAACAAGAGGAACTTTAAATATGGAGAATAGGGACCAAGAAGAGAAAGTCAATTAATGAGTTAAGAGACAAGCAGCTGTCATTGCTGTGGAATTCCATGATTTCTGTAATACCCTAGCTTTCTTGTGAACAGAAAAGAAGGGTAGAGATAAAGTATATGCCTGTTTATGAAATTGAATGCATTTTCAGTACAATGATAAAATATCTCTGTTGTTTTGTCTCCCCACTTCCCCCCAAGGCAAAACAAATTACAATAAATTACAGAATTTTCCTGTCAGCATTCTAGGAGTCATGCCTTCTGCAGACAGATTTTGCTCCTCTTGCAATTCAGACTTTTACCTATGATACTCATTCTTAGAGAAAATACTGTGTGTCATTCAATTTAGTTTTTGTGTAGTCTTTTCACCTTTCAGATATTCCTACCTACCTTCATGCTCAGCTTAAAATCCTTCTCTCCAGCTCTAGTTGCATTTTACTTTTGCTGATACCAAGATGAGTAGTTCTTCTCCAGCCTCTGCTTCTATAGGAAAGACTCTCCTGAGTTTACTCTGAATGTATTTTAATTGTCCTTTAAAAACAGAAGCCATGTAAAAAGAAAAGTGTTCTCAGTCTTTTTGGCTCTTCAAATGTAGCTGACAATATTTCCTTCATTCTGGTCTAAAGAAGATAAAAATTAATGGAGTCTGAAGTCTGTGTCAAAGCACTGGTAAGGATTCAGATTGCCTTTGAAAGCCAGAAAGTTCAAAATGTATAATTCTTAGGATAGTAATGTTATTACATATGTAAAGGTAGAGGTGCATTACACAGCAAAAAGTAATGTCATGTCAAGGTCATTGAAGTGTATATTTGAGAAAAAAGTATTTTGGATTTATTTCTTATAATTCTCAGTCTTAATGTATCATTAATACACATTTCCACATTGAAGATCTCCAATATTTAATAAATGCAGCAGGGAAATGGCTAGAAGATGGCATCAAGTTTCATGAAGAGCTTCATTCATCATTACATGTGTGTATGGAATTAAGTATAGAAAAAACTAATTTTAGCTTTCTTTATTAAGTATTTCTAATGGATTTGTCAGTCTAGTATGGATCAGTGTGATTAGATAGCATTGATAATGTCTTATAGGGTCTTTTTTCTTGCTGTTTGATATCAGATCATCTGTATACTAAGAATGCTGCATGGGTAGGTATTTCAAATACTCTCTCTTTTACGCCCTTTATCCTTTCTAATTGTCTTTCATGTTAGCAAGCAAGCATTCTGAAAACCTGATTTTGTTTATATCAGCCTGATTTAATGTAACCCTCTTGTAAGGGTTTCAGGAGGAGATCTTGGACTTTGGCTTTTCCATCTGTTGCCCGTAGGAAAACACAAAACCTTTCCAAAGGGTGTTAAAATGTTAATATTTCTGTAATTTTTATAAGGTTAGTTAATTAGTGTATCTATTAAATATTGTCCAATTAGAAGAGCAGTTGGTTAGGTAATTTCCCCACAGGTTCTGCTTATTGAAGCCCTCCCGAGTCTCTTAGCCCTACACTTTACTGTGTCTGCAATGTGTGGTGCAAAAGAAAGAGTCCTTGGTAGACTAAAGGTGAGACTACACAGAATTTCAAGAATGTATTACCAAGAGTTAGTAAAACTATGGGAGAGGGCAGGAAAAATACTAGAAGTTTTAATTATGTACTAACAGTCTATAAAGTTACAAAGATGAAAAAATATATAAAGCCAAAAGTCTTTAGGCATCACATCCACTATTTTTTTTTCCATATAACTATCTACATAGATTTTGACAAACCTGATTCTTACAGATTTAGGATTTTTCTTAAAAAGACAGGATATTGAGGCTGACCCATATCATGCTGTGCTTCATACCTGGATTTTCAACCACTGTAGGAACTGCATTTTCTCTGCAATGGTGGCAGTGCCCTCAGTGTGGTAGCAGCGTTTTGTTCTGTGCGTGTTGGCAGCATGTGTTACAGTGGCCAGGCTCTTATCTGCAGTAAAGGAGTTCTGTTTTATGGTCAGCAGAAGGGGAAATGCATTTCTTGTTTCCTAAGCAGATAATCCCACTGTTAGACCATCTAGGTTAGATTCAGAGCAGTTCCATATTCAGTTAACCAGTTAATATTTCTATACTCTGATATTGAGGGGGGAAACGTTTGTGTCTAATGTTACTGGCTGATAGGTGTGATTCCAATCCATGACTAATGGCAAAGCACAGTTGTTATTTCCACATTGCCATTAGAGATGAATAGATTACTTTAACACATTCTCCACCCACAGAAATTTCTCAGTCTCTTTTAATTTGCATGGCATTTTACAAACAGCTTTTTAGGAAAATGAGAGCATTGAGGAAAAAGAAGCTTGGTGCAAAAGACTTATATTGCATTGCCAGCCACACACAATAAAAACTGCAAGTTAGAAAGCAATCTAACTGTTAAGGAATTAAAAATAAAAGTAAGCATCTATTTGAGGGCTGCAGTGCATCCCATAATCATTATGCATAACTGCCAGCCTGTGAGCCAAGCAGTGTTCCAGCAGAAAGAAAGGGAACTGTTCTGCATGTAGAGACATAATCTGAGAAAAGATGTAGAGGTTATTAAAACTACTACAGAAAGTATTCTCTAAGCCTACCTGGTTTGTTTGAGCTTAAAGCTCAAATGTGATGATTTAGAGGGGTACCTAATCTCTTTTCTTTATTAATGTTTGTCCTTTGAATGAAGATAACTTGAGAATTCACAGGAATTAAGACTTCCTTTATTAATTCCAATGTCAAATTTTCAGATTCAAAGGGCTTGGAAGGTCTTGGAACAGGAAAAGAGATTGAGTGAGCAAGTAGAGTACCTGGTAACTAGTGGGTCAAGACTGAGCAACAAAAATAGAGTATTTGAGCTTTGCAGTCCCATTTTGATTCCCAGAGTAGATTTATGCCAACTCACTGTAGTTTGGAGCAGTCTTGGAAATATTCTAAAGTCTTCCAAGTATCCTCTAAATAGCAACCTGCCAACAGAGAAGACAGAAAGTCCAGCAGTGCCCCTTGTGCTTCCTGCACTGAGGCTGGAAGCTGGAGTAGAAGTGCCAGCTTTGTGTCTGCCAGAGGGAGAGTTCTGCAGACACGGGGAAGATTTTGGCTGGGGAAGTTGAGTTTGTTTCTGGTCTCTGTGTGGCTAGAGCAACACAAAGGGATTCAGACACACTGGAGGGACTGAGATTTTCAGTCTGTTATGTATATTTGATGCATTTTGTGCTATCTTATTTGGAAATAAATCCAGGCATGTACAGAAAGGAGAGCTGCTCTAACATAACTTTATTGCCAGAGCTCCAGGAGCTTGCTTAATACTGTGGAGTATTTTATGAGTTACTGACAAATTCACAGGTAGGGTTGTCAGGCTAACCATATGGTTGGCTTTAGAGAAATGTACCAGTTTGTTTGCTGGGTCAATTTTTTGATTGATTAAGGCAGTATCACTTAGCTGACTTTCAAGTTTAGTTATCTCAGAAACTGTAATTTTCTGGAGCAGCCTCCAGGCTGGCAGTGACAAACACCAAATTGATCCTAAGTTCAGCCATTTACCTGAAAAGTGTCAAATAAACAGCTGTATTAGGTCACTGTAGAGATTTCACTCGTCCCTCTAGTGAATGTGGCAAGTGAGACAATGTTGCATTATACTCCAGAGAAATAAGACTTGGCTTCAGGTTTAGCTTGTTTTTCTTTATCCTATTTCTGTGGTAGTACATAAGAGGACATAATTTATGCAATGTGTCAAAATACAGTGGATTTATTTTGACTGTCTGATGTGATTCCTCTGTAGTTCCTCTAACTTAGCAGCATTAGTGTTCTGACTACCAATTTAGATTCCAAGTAGGGAAAGAGGATCAAAGACTTCTATGCCACAGCTTTTCTTCTTGGTCCCTACCTCTTCTGGCACTCAGACTATAAGTGAAAATGGGAGTGATTAAGACTTTGCACTTTTTCTGTGGTTTGACTTTTATTCTCCCTCTTCTCTCCCCTCTGTTTTGTGAACACTTGAGGGCTACTGCAAGTTGGATTACTTTTCCCTATCCTATTGAACCCCAAAAGAAGGAGGACACTATCTGTATGGTGGCCACCAAGAATCATTTTTACATGATTTGAGACCCCTGTGCTATCTGATATAAATGGCCTGAGTGAACCTGTTCTCCAGCTGTCTGGGAAAGGCTTTATATTTCATGATTTTATGAGCAGCAACAGCTTTTCCATCAGTTATGATGTTCTGTAAAGCCAGTGCCAATTGCCTTCATGTCATCTGAGAAAATGTTCACATAGCCTAGGATTCTATGTGAGGATGTTTTGAGCTCCAGTGCTGATTTATTGTAGGCAGGTACTACTTGAATATCAAAAGGATCAAAATGAAAACTAAAGGTATTATTAGAAGATTAGGTGGGAATGGTCTTGGACAGTTGAGTTATATTTGAGATAAAAGATGACTTGAGTTGGCTACAGTAGAGGTACTCTTGGAACCTACTAAAGCAGAAAATACTATTAATATGAGTGAACTATTGCTTCCTTTTGGCAATTCAAAAACATCAGTAATGTGTATTGTGAAGTTAGATACTATGTCACTTGCCAAAGTGTCATTTGGCACTCTTGGAAATATTTGGAGATCTGCTGAGTTATTAATATATTGTCTGTGCTGTTTATGTGATCAGTCATCTGCTCTCCTTGAATGTCTAACTCTGGGAATTAATGCTGTATTTGTACTCATGCTAATCAAAAGTTGGTATACAAAGTATTTCAGCTGTCAGGGGAACTACAGTGAACAAGAAACACCGAACACGATCTGTCTGTGAATCAGCTCCTACACACCATCTCCCTTTTTGCTTTTTCATCTTCTTTATTTTCTCCCCCTGTAACAGTAATCACCACAAAGTAGTTCTTCAATCAGTTATTATTTTAAAGGAAACAGGACACATAACTGTGTATTTTTAAAGCAAGGACAAGAGCCACTTGTCTCTAGTTCATCAGAAATTTTGACACTTTCTAGTTAGAACACTTTTATAAGCGCACAGCAGACTACAGGGATTTTGTCTATGGAGAATTTATTCCTAATTCCCTGCTTCATGGTGCTACTTATTCAGGCCCAAGTACTGCTTTTTAGACATTTCTTGCAGTAGTTAGCATGTGCATTCTGAACTAGTGATCATTTCTCTAGTGCACTGCTCTTGCCTTCAGTGCATTATAGATCCCCGTACACAAATAATTTTAGTCACTCTCAGTCAGTAACTATTCAAAATACTGGTTTTGCATCAGGACAAAGCTTGCTAAAATGATGAAAGAGATTGAGTTTAGGAGAGAAGGCGTCATGAAGCTGAAAATTAACACACATATCTAGATCTCACAATAATTAATAGTAAATTTAATAACGTGGTGTGTATGTGGTAGACTTATCTTCCTTGTACTTGATTGTGAATACATGGCTGATTCACCTGCAGAACTACTTCTGTATTCAAAAAGCAAGTGCACAGCTGTTTTCCCTTGTCTCTCTGCCTCAGCGGAAGAGCACGGAGCGCCGCGCAGCCGAGCCGCTGCAGAAGCACTCGGGCACTCGAGCTTGGCCAGCACGTTAGCAGTCAGACCACCTGACAGAAACTCGCAGTGATTCATGCTGAATACTTGCAAAATAAGGGCTTGGAAAAGGCATACTGCACAGAAGGAAATGGCCACTTGGTAACTTCAAAGCAGTTGAGTTCCGAGATTTAAAACACAGCAAAAAGTTATCAGCTTTTAACAAGAATCAGAAAGTAGAAACACTGCACTGCAATGATAGAGATAACTATAAATGTTTAAACAGAACCATTGCAAAGAAATGAAACATTGTTTACATTATGAAGCAGAAATAGGTTACAGCAGGGACCTTTGTAACAGAAGTCCTCCACTGACATCATATTCATTGAAACAATAGTTGTTACATAAAGAAATAGCATAAAATGACACCAAAAAAAGGTTTATGCCCCAAATACAAAATATTCAATTACAATCTATTTTAGATCACATACAACATATAGGCTTATGGAAAAAAAAATTATTTATTTGGTTTACACAGCAGATGTAAAATAGAATACATCAAAACAGTTTTCTAATCTAATTAATCTAGGAATCAGAGAGACCTTCAAACTAAATTTTCAAGGGAACATGAGATCCTGACAAGAAGAGAAAGTAATGGTTATAATTGCTGCTTCTGTTGAATCTCTAGATTATCTACTTGAGGTGTACTTTTGTAAATACAATGCCCATTTCAGAAAAATTGGTGCATTGGAATATATGTATTGTACCCAAAAATGTACATACTATATTGGAAATATTCTGCCCTTCAATTTCTTTCTTGTTGAACAAATTCCTGCTCTTTTCTACTTACATAATATTATATTGGAAGCTGAATTTCATTTCAATATAATTTTTATTCATAACAAAGAAAGTATTCAAGGTTCTCTTACTGGAAGTAAGAGAACCATAATTTTCTTTTTAAGTTCTTCATTTTCTTCTTTTTTTCAGAGAGAGTTGAGATACAAAAATAGAAATGCATTTAATGGTGCAAAGTGCCCAGGGGCTTACAGCCTGCAATTTAATGTTTTATTCATCATTTTCCACAATAATTGTAGTTATTTGCTGATCTTCATACAATTCTTTTCAATATTTCTTTGAATTTAAAATTAACGACATGAGTTTTTTTCTGGAGTTTCAAGATCAGTTTTCCAGTCATAAAACCAGATATCCATATGCAATTCACAGTGAGCAATTTTTGCAAAGTGCTCAACTATATGAATTATTTAATACTTTATTTCATTTGTTTCTGTTTGCAAGGACTGCTTCCTTTCTGTAGACAGTAATAACCTTGATTTGCTTTTCATATGTATTAAGTCTAACTTAGTACTGGTTTTGTGAACTACCTTGGGTTGAATGACAAACAAAATAATTGTGAAGGTTATGAAGCAGAATCTCACTTTGCAACTTAACCTATTCTGCAATATTTCCAGTGTTCTTGGAGTGATAACTTTTCAAGAATACTGAAACTAGGATTCCATGTCTTTATCATGGGCAAGGTTCCATATGTACAATTAAAGACTACCCAGACTTAGTTTCCTCTTAGAGCTACAACTGAATGAGGATTCAGAGAAAGAACTTCTGGATGATGACATAAAAATTCATTCACAGCACAGGAAGAATGGGATGAAAGAAGCTTATGTAGCTCTATTTAAAGCTTGTTATGCTTGGATGGGATCAGGTGATTGGGATATTAACTCTCCCTTTCTCTGCCTTTAAATGTTTGTGTAAACAGAATACATTGTTAGCAGTTAGCCCTGATTGACTTCTTCAGAAATTCTAGCTGGTTTTTATGGCTGCACAGTTAAACATCTTCAGTGAACTATTCTTAAAGTTGGAGATTTTGAGGAGAGACCATGATGTCATTTTTTTGACGTCTTGTATAACACAAGGCATATTTTCTCCACAAACACCACTAAACTGTAGTCAAAAAAGCTGTGCAATTACTTTGATCAGTCCTGTTTATCTTAAAATTGACATGAAATTAGCTTATTTTCATTCCTATGAACTATATTAACAATTCTACAGAGAACTTGTCAGAAAGGTGCTTGGGCACAATCTATCTGAAGGAGTAAAATTATTTGTATCAGTGGGAGGTAAACTGCAATGGTAGAAAGGACCGTCCAGGGATAAGAAGAACTTGATAGAATGTTGTATTTGAGATCTTACATCAAGTAAGAGTGGGATGATTCTTTCTAAATTTTATTATTTTATAGGGATTTGATTGTTTTCTCTTCCTCCTTTTCCCCTCCCCACCCCCTTTTTTTCAAAATGTGATAAATTTTGCATTGAGATGCTGAGGATGCTAAAGTTGACATGGCTCAGTGATTAACATTTCAGTGACTAAAGTATGACGTTTTTAATTGTTGTGTTTATTGTATTATTTTAGCTCTATGCTAAGTATCTAATTCTCATGTTTCCACCATTCCTGTAGGAGAAAATTAAGGCAGAAGAATAACCTTTCTTTCTGTCTCAAGCAGTGAAGTGCATCCTGGGTTCTGGGCTTTCAGGTAAATACGTGGGTGTTAATCTTGTTTTGTCATTACCCAATTCCTGGCTCATAACAGGAAGTCAGAAAGGGATATTAAAGGTCTTCCCTAGCAGGAAAACAGATTAGTTAATCTAATAAGCCTTCTGCATACAAATACTTTGTACAATACCAGTTATGGAATCTAAGGCTAAGCTGAGCCATATAATGTGCATTCAGTGTGGAAAGCAATCTAATCAATGATCTATTCTTTCCCTGAGAAAATGATCAGGGAACATATGAACACATAACTCTTTTCTGAATTAGATGCTCAGTCATAGAATGCATTTCAAAGTACCTTTAACACTTGAGTAATAGTGAACATATGGTAAAAGGAAAATAATCATAGCAAGAGTAAGTACTGAGAACAGAGATTGGCAGATAATTGGAAAATGGCACTCAAACAAACCCAAAACATATCTTAAAGCATCAGCAAGAGAAGTAAAGTGGATGTAAAATAAAATTTTCTCCATTTTCCATGGAGAATCATAAAAAATATTGAAATCAGTGACATTTTATTAAAATGTAGCAAATGTCCCTTAAATTAATTTTTACCATAGGAAAAATGTCATTGTGAGCTTTATATGTGAAACTTTGCTCTTAACTCATTTCCATCAGCAGAGCTGTAAAACATTCTAATAATAGATTCTTCCTCTTAGCAGTGAAGCTTTCAAAATGGACAAAACACACAATTCTACGTCATTTTTAAATTAATGCAAGATCTGTGTGTTGTCTTTTGCACAAATACTTCCAGAAAATGAAGTCATAATGTAAAATAAGATGGTTTGGGAAGACCTTGTAGGTCATGTGTGTTTATATGGTAATACCAATTTCTCTTCTGCTCTAGATTCTTTTTTATAAAGTCCCAAATGTTGAGACAGATGAGCGAGGGCTGGTTCTGTCCTATGTTATATTTGTACCATGACTATACTGAATATATGTGCAATGGTTTTTTGCCACCTGATTTGTAGGGCAGAGACAGCACAGTAACTAGAAAATGTAAGAGAATTTGGTTATCTTTCTACTCAGAAGAGCAACTTCTCCTGCCCATGTGAAAATGCAGGTGCCAGTGCAGCTTCTGTTTATATTCCTGGCAAAATCCTTAAGTTCTTACATCTACAGTGGAGGTGCTTCTGATAATCAGAGGACGTGCTTGAACTTTCTGGTTCTGCTCAGATTCCTAAAGCATAGGGGTTTTACTACACCTTTTTTCCAGACTGTGTGTCACCCACGAGTTCAGAGTTTGTAGGCTAGCTGAAGAAAAAAAGGTTATCATTGGCTCATTTCTTGGCTTTTTCTCTTGGAGCCTGCTGTTTGTGAAAACATAGCAAAAACCCCACATTGTCCCTCTACTGTGAAATATATGGAGCACTGCAGAAAACATTAAAATAACCCAATGACCTTAAGGATGTGTGCAGAAATAAGCCTATCTAAAGGTCTGTACAGCACTCTGATGTTTTTGGGCTGTTGGGGTTTTTTTCCTTTCTTTTTTGCATTAAAAAATATTTTTAAGAATTAGTCGCTAGAGCCAGAACTAGATATCATAAATTGTCATTGAAATTATTGTTTTCTAAAAGCATTTGAGCTGCAAGGGTGGAATGTTTGCAAGATTTCATAATGAGGTAAAAAGATAATCTTGTTCAGACTGTAATCCTTTATGTTCCTATAAGCATGGGTAGAAATTTGATATTATATTTTCTTTGGGCTTCCCTACAGTCACTGACCTTCAAGCTTCTGTCTTTCTGGTGACAGGTATATGTATACAAAAGGAACTGATGTATTGATAAGAACAAGCAGCCAACCTATATTTTTTTGGTTTTGATCAGTAGTAAGGAATGTAATTTAAAAGAATCTCTTCCCATTGTTATCAATTAATTCCTAAAAATTACTAATGGCAAAATGGCTTTAGGAAATGTTAAATACACATATCTTTAGTTGTTTGCTGAAGTACTTTCTTGTAGCCACAAGGTGCCACATCAGGTCAGGTGGGCATTTCCTCCTTTAACTTAGTGGGTTGCTTTGAAGTCAAATTATTATGTACAAGGGTCTGTAATATTCACAGAAATATGAATAGAATAATAAACTCTGACTTAGTCGAGCACTAGAATTTGAATTAGGCACTTTGGCAGCTGAGCTGAGGTGGCTCTTGTGACCCTTCACTACTGTAACACATCTGATCTGATATCATACTCAACTTCATCCTTGATCTGTGCTGCATTTCTTAAAATCTCTATTTTGTATTTATCCTGAGGCTGTGGAAAGAAAAAAAAAAAAAAAGAAAAAAACCCCATGGGTTTTGTCTTGCAATAAGAAATAGTATATTAAGAGAAGAACAGTTTATTTAGGAGGAACCAAGTGACTGCTAGCTCTCAGTTTTAATTGCANAAAAAAAAAAAAAAAAAAAAAAAACCCATGTGTTTTGTCTTGCAATAAGAAATAGTATATTAAGAGAAGAACAGTTTATTTAGGAGGAACCAAGTGACTGCTAGCTCTCAGTTTTAATTGCAGCTGAGGAGTGCTAGAACAAGATGCATAAAACAGATGCTGTTACCCTTCCACTTTCATCTTTTTGGGTTCAGGCTGTGTCATCTTCCATGTGACAGCATAAATTGGAGTTATTGTACAGCAGATAAATTACATGATCAGTGGCCTGCACAAGATCAAGATCATGGTAGAGGCTGATCAGGCCTAAAATCCTCCCCAGGTCCCCTGTAAACTGTTCAGCAATTAGTTGGCACTGTCATAAGCAGACTCTGTATTTACCAAGGATTATGATTGTAATGGTGATCTTTTCATGTTAGACAGAATATTTTTTTTCCTTTAATGGAACATAACATCTGTAATATATCTGCAAATGTGTCACATCTTCCTTTGGGATTGTTTTGCTTTTTTTGTTCTTCTTTATTTTCTTGGGAAATACAGCTATTTGTTGAAGCTTGTTATAAGTCAGTGAAAATTTCTTAGATGATTTACTAATAATTTTTAATGGTACTTATATATTTTTCAGAAATTATAAAATAATAAACTCATAACATACAATTTCAGGAACAGTTATTTTTAAAGAAAATATTTTCACTAGATTTTACCTAAAAAGCAGAAATAAAAATAATTTTGAAGCCCTAAAAGATTTGGACTGAGTTAGAACAGTGTATAGAATAAACTTCTATGTGTACTTTCGGTTTAGTTTATCAAATCACAGCATAACTTTAAATGAAATAAAGAGATATAATTTATTTTGCTGGCAGATAGCACATAAAATACTTACAGTCTTAAGTAATCCATAACAGTTTATATTGAATAGGTATACAGACATGAGACTCCTGGGGATGGAACTATGCAGGGCTGGGAATTGGAAGGGACTTGGGGGGCCCTTCCAACTCAGCTTATTCTGTGGTTCTGTGACATATGTGACACTTAGGTAACACATAGCTACTTATAATCTGTGTCAGAACAATTACTAAGATTTCAGTGGGCTCAACTGGAAGGGAAGCTACTGAAACACAGATAAAGCACCTGGTTAATAGCATTTAAAATGGCAGCCTAACAGCTATGCATCTTCATGCACAGTGTAAGCAGTGGCTTTCATAGGCTTTAGAAGGTTGAACTTAATAGTTCAACCTTATATATGGGAAGGACAATATAATCCTTTGGAGGATGTTAATAGAATATGAAGATGTAGTTCAACAAGTCTATTTAAGTCCTTTTAACTTCAGTAGATAGTCATAAAACTATGGGGTTTTGTTAAAATATATTTTTTCAGGGACACATGAATAAACAATGTTGTTTCAGTGTCAGGTATAATGGAAGTTTGACAAGGTCAGGGGATCTTAGGAATCCAGGCATGGGTCTGGTTTGGAACATGCTGAGTATGAGGCAGCACATTGTCAGAGTATCTACAGCTTTCACAGCAATCAAATCTAACCATTCCTTTTGTTAATATTTTTCAAAAGAACTGACCCAAAATTTAAAAGCTCAGTTGTAAGTATTATTTGCTCATTTTTCTATGAAAATATGAGGGTGTATTACTCTTCTCCATAAAATCTAATTTAGCATCAGTGCATTCCCCTGACCACATGCTCTCTGTTCTTCCTGCTCTGGTAAGCTTGCCTAGAAGCTGATCTGCATTGTAGCTAATCAAGATGCTTTGCTTCACCTCCCCTTTGTCAGCATACAAAAGCTCATGTCAGGAAAGCTTTCAGAGGTAATCAATCCAGAAAAATAGATCAGCAAAAGGAAAACATGGTGAATAAATATTTCATTGCACTGTGTAAGCCTGTTGTTTTAAATAGCAAAACAAACAGCTTAGGCTGTTTTCTTTACATATTTTAATTATTCATTTATTTTGTATACAGGCAATATTTATGTGTTCATATGCAAGTGTCATTCCAATTGGGATGATTTGTGCAGTATTCGAAAGCATTGAAGTTCCTTGACCCCTGTCATATTTTGGTAACTGCTTCCCAGAATGCAGTGATGTGTCATCTCAAGGTACTAAAATGCTCTCACCTAGAACATCCTTTCTCATTAATTATTATTATGGCTACAGCAATTTGTCCCACCTTACTACATTAAGATGTGGCCTTGGGCTTGGCACCAGGGGTTATACAGTCTTGACATCCTAAGTACTATGGATTAATGCTTGAAACTGTATTTCCCTGCCTTACACTGCTAGGAATATCATTCTCAAGTTGGGAATCAATGGTGGACATGCCCACATATGCCTGATGTTTAGTGTAGAAGTTTCTATGGTCTGTGGAAAACTATTGTGTGGGTCTGCAGCTAAGAGGAACATGTATTTTCCAAGAATTTAGAAGCAAAGTGTCACACAATGAGTGACTTCACTGCATATGATGGCAGCAACTCAGTGAAAGTTAAAAATGGAATCAAAGTGATTATCAATGCCTGTGGAATAATGGCTTGTGTTTATCAGCTATCTGTTCAATGAGAATGAAATGAGATCTAACTGTATAAAGACAGGAGCTCTGAGTTGAGCCTTTTTTTTTTCTAAAGGAAAACATAAGGTAGATGCATGTACATTCTTTTCCAAATTTTTATCAGATGCGTTGAACATTTTTATGATGTTCCTACAAGCAAGTCACTAGGCATAAATAAATTTATAGTGAAAGCAGGCTTTCTTTTCACTAATCTTGAGTAAGAATAATTTAAATGAGTAGCCATGTACCCACACAATGTACAGTTAGATCCCTACAGGCAGCATTTGTGACTGAATAGCTGCACAATTATATATACTGTGGCCATATACTGTGAGAGTTTTGACTTGCCCTACTCATAGAACAGAACTGGAGCTATGGCTCCTTTCAAAGGTTGCATCAGCATTTTAAATCATAAATGTTAGATTTTAATGTAAATATTCTGGTAAGTTTCAAATATATTGCTATTTTCTGAAGGCATTTTCTGTTTTTTATGTTTTGTCTCCTTTATAAACCAATATTTTTAGCTTTTGCATAAACTTATAATGAAATAATGAGACTAACTTTTTTCATGGAGTTTGATCTTTGAGCAATTATTTGATTTAATTTCTATTCAATGGTCACAAATTTAAGGATTTTCCGGTGCTCTTTTCCAACATTCTTAAGAGTATTTTAGATTATTACTAAATAAAGGAGAGGTAGTTCTAGTTTTCATTTTCAGAAAGAGATTCAGGCATTCGAGTTTTCTGTTTCAATGCTCATTTCATATTTCTCTTGATCATTTTATATTTTAAGTATGGTAATTTCAGACAGGCTAGGAGTATGTACAAACTCATTTAAATTGCAAAAGTGACTCTAGCTGTACAACTGTACTTCTTTAAACAGACATAAATTAAAGATAGACAGTTTTTCCTGGAATTTTATTTCCATTAAGGTCGCTTTGTTTCTAGCAGAACTCTTGTAAAAACTCCTATAAAATACCCATTCAAGTGTGACAGCTTCAGTTCCCTTCTAAACATGAAAAGTGATTAAATTGTAACTGTGTTACCTCCAGCTGGTGGCTGGTCACCAGTGGTGTTTCTCAAGGCTCAGTACTGGGTCCAGTCTCGTTTAATACCTTTATCAGTCATCTGCACCAGGGGATCGAGGGCACCCTCTGTCACTTT
This sequence comes from Notiomystis cincta, assembly GCA_013398075.1. Lineage (NCBI taxonomy): Eukaryota > Metazoa > Chordata > Aves > Passeriformes > Notiomystidae > Notiomystis > Notiomystis cincta. The sequence continues at coordinate 48,143 of VZRX01018053.1, read as the reverse complement.
GCAGACACCACCAAGTGGGGTGAGAATGTTGATCTGCTGGAGAGCAGGAAAGCTTTGTAGAGGGATCTGGACAGGCTGAATTGATAGGCCAAGGCCAACTGCCTGAGGTTCAGCGAGGTGAAGTGTGTTTGAGTTACAACAACACCAGGCAGCATTACGGAGTGGAGGCAGAGTGGCTGCAAATGGCCCAGTGGAGAAGTACCTGGGGGGGATTGATTGACAGTGGCTGAACATGAGCCAGCTGTGCCCAGGTGGCCAAGAAAGCCAGTGGCATCCTGGCCTGGATCAGGAATTGTGTGGCCAGCAGGACCAGGACAGTGACTGCTCCCTGTACTCAGCACCGGTGAGGTCACACCTCCAGTGCTGTGTCCAGTTCTGTTTCCCTCAGCTCAGGAAGGACAATGACTTGCTGGACAGGTCCAGAGAAGGGCAGTGGTGAAGGGTGTGGAGCACAAGTCCTGTGAGGAGTGGCTGGGGGAGGTGGGGGTGTTTTGCCTGGAGAAGAGGAGGCTCAGGGACCTTACAAATACCTTACAAATGCTCTCTACAAATACCTGAAAGGAGGTTATAGCCAGGTGCGGGGCAGTCTCTTCTCCCAAATAATAAACAATAGGAAAAGAAGAAATGGTCCCCATTTGTGCTAGGGGATGTTTAGATAGGATCTTAGGAATTTTTTTTTCATGGAGAGGGTTGTCAAGCATTGGAACAAGCTGCCCAGGGAAGTGATGAAGTCACCATTCCTGGAGATGCTTAAAAAACATGTAGGTGTTGCACTTTGGGACATGATTTAATGGTAGACTTGGCCATGCTGGGTTAACAGCTGGACTGGATGATCTTAGAGGTCTTTTCCAACATAAATAATTCTGTGACTCTAAGTTCAGTTCCTTATATTTGTATCTAGAAAGCAGGATTTTTTTTTTAATTGAAAGAGGAGGAAGATAGAAAGAAAAACATCTCCATTCCACATTTCTAGGAAAAGCCGATGTGGCGCTCACATCCACACTGGGTGACACAGCAAAATTCTTACTAAATCCTTCATGATCCTTTAAGAAGCTGAAAACCTTAATTGATAGTTATTTTTTGATAAGAGGTAGAGGTAATCTTCTCTGCTAAAATTTTCAAAGGCAAATATTATTTTGTACTGAAATGGAAGGTTATTGTGTTTATATTTTTAGTGGCTTTTGCCAGCTTTTGCTCTGCAGTGCTCAAGTCCCTCTGGTTTTATGTTTGTTTTAGGATTTCTGGTGGAAGGATAGTATTGACCTGGGGTCATGAGAAAGATGGTACATGGAGGATGTTGTATATATAATTGCAGTATTTGTGCTTAAAGGTGAAAGATGCTACCTTTTCTAAATGTGTGATAAAAACCGCAGGATTTTCTTGTTGCCTACCAGAATAAGTTGGCTCATGTATTCTTGTCATGTATTACAAGTACGTCCTCCAGGCCTCTAAAGAAACATTTACTTCCTTGCTTGCTGAGTGTCTGGAAGTAGGATTTTACAGTCATTAGCAGTGTTCTCAAAATACTTTAATTTTCACGTGTCTTAGTCACACAAGAAGTAGTATGAGCTATTCTGTTCAATAACATCATATTTCTGGCTTCATCTTCTTTCATTTTACTAACTACTGCTGTAATGTGAGTTGTGATGTACATCCAGTGATTTTAAGAAAGCATTTTCCTCCTTTTACAGCATGAGAGGTTTTAGGTGCCACATGTGTAAGGATTCCTTACAGAAAGTCAGCAGATTCTACTTTGGCAGAAGACGTCAGAGCAAATAGTTTCAGTGTGGTTTGAATTTCAGCAAAGACAAATTCTCTGCAGATAAAGCACTCTAATGCATAGTGTTCATTTATACTATTAAAAATTCACACCATTTTACATTTACATTTACTGTTCATTTTTAACATGTCTGATGGGATTTGACTATTGAGAACACCGAGGGACCAACTTGATGGATTAATTTCAGAAATTTCTCCCAGATCAAAAATATTCCAGAAACTCAACTGACTTCCACAAATACACTTTTTCTAAGCTATATTTCTAAAATATACATGCATTCCATCAAACTATCAAATCCCTTCTCATCTGAAACCTGTTATATTCTCTTTGCCTTTTTGAATCATTTTGAATGAACAATCTGTTTTGAATGAACTTCCTTCCAGTATGTCTGATTGTCTTTCCAAACTCAGAAACTATTTTTCTTGAATTCTTCCAACTATCTTCTACTAATTTCCCTTATGTTGCCTTGCCTCATAAACAATATATGATACCACAACTTCAGGTTTTAACTACTGCCTTTATGGCTCACTTCTCTTGTGATACTGAGGGCCATCATATTTTTATATAAAAACTATTTTTTGAACCAGTGACTGATTATTCAGGGAGAGTTTCTACTCCCACTTTGTCTTGTGGCATTGTGCAGGAATTTGTAACAAGTAGTGCTAGGTGAGCAGCATGCCTGGAAATGACTGAAAGGTATTCAACACTGGAAATCTTCCTTTTTCCCTCCTTTTAAAAATCATCCTAAGATTTTACTGCAATAGTATATGCCTGCATGTTGCAGTCTTTTCTACTATTGCCCCTAACAGCAAGCTCTTTCTTCTTGCCTATTGGCATTCACAGTGTTATGTCAGTTGTTATGATCGACACTCACAGGGAGTTTGGTGAGCTGACAATATTGTAAATAGTGCTGGATGCTTATGAGTATTCAGTGAGTGTTTTGGGGCCTGCACCTGTGTTCCACTGCCAAAACTCAAGGCACCATTATCAAGAATACTTGACAGTTTGGTTTAGTTAGGGTGAAGCCTGATTGTGACCTGAAGAGCATTCAGAAGGCCAAGGATTTTGTCTGTCAGACTGTTGGGAAAATAACCTGGCTGGTGCTTTGCACCTGGGGATTCTTTCATAACTTCTGCAAGGACAATGGTGAGACTGTTCATACATAATTGGAAAGCAGAGATTTTTAGTGAACAGAGTAGCTTACACTTAGCCTCCATGAAGTGGAACTGAGAGTGTAAGAATCTCATATCCTCTATTTAGTCCTGTTGAACAGGACCATCTGTTAGTTCCCCAACAGTTCTATGCTGTGCCTGTGGACACTGATCTGTGATGATGTGGACCTTGTATGCTATTCAGGGATACAAGAGCACTCTGTTTTGCACTGTTCTTGCTGTGATATGAAACTCTGGGGAGTGGCTGATACACCTGAAGGCTGTGCTGCCATTCAGCAGGACCCTGGTAGGCTGCAGAGCTGGGCTGACAGAAACCTTCTGAGGTTCAACTAGGGCAGGTGTAAGGCCCTGCACCTTGGGAGGAATAACCCTACTGCCAGCACAGGCTGGGGGCTGACCTGCTAGAGAGCACCTCTGTGGAGAATGGATTCTTTGTGGATGGCACCTGGGAGTCTTTGTGGATGACCAGTGGACCATGAGCTGGCAGTGTCCTTGCAGCCAGGAGGGCCAGTGATTTCCTGGGATGCATCAGGGAGTGTGGCCAGCAGGTCAAGGGAGGCAGTCCTGCCCCTCTGCTGGGCCACATCTGGAGTGCTGTGTTCAGTGCTGGTGTCCACAGTTTAAGATGGACAAGGAGTTACTGAGAGGGTCCAGTGAAGCATCTCCCTTGTGAGGAGAGACTGTGGAGGCTGGGCCTCTTTAGTCTGGAGAAGAGAAGGCTGAAAGGGTATCTCATTAATGCACATGAATATCTCAAAAGGGGTGCCAAGAACATGGTGTCACTAAAACACAAGAAATTCCTTTTCAACATGTGGAAGAAATACATTGAAGATGGCAGAGCACTGGGCCAGGCTGCTCAGGAAGGACATGAAGCCTTCCTCTCTAGAGACATTCCAAACCCATCTGGACATGTTCCTGTGTAACCTGTTTTAGGTGACTTACAAATTATTTCCACTTGAGAAATTGTCTCTGGGTATTACTCCCTCTTCTGGATCTTATGTTCTACAGCTTGACAGGTTAGAGTATAATTTCTATCTACTCTGCCATGCAGAATAATTTTAAATTACTTCACTAGGAAGGGTTAAGGAACATAAAAGAATCTTATTGTCAGTGGATTTTTGTGATTTGGGTTTTAATGATTTGTATAGAATCTTTATGTGAGTAAACAGTAAAATGAAAATGTTTCTGAACTCACAATTATTTACACATTTTCCCTGAGATTATGTCTAGCTTCAACATGACAAATTATTCTGCTCAAAACATTTTTATGACACTGTCTGATCCAGTTAGAATCTCTTCAGAGGACATTAATACATTTATCCCTTTGCAATACTGGGGGAGGGGGGGGAAGATGTAAAAACCTCAGCCAGAAATTCATATCTGTGATTAAATGATGGGATTTATTCTGGTAATCAAAGGGCATATATCCATTCGAAATTCTCTACTTAGTGACCATGGGATGGCTAACTGTTCTAAATCGCAGGAATTTAAATTCTGTCAGGTGTGGAAAGTGAACTGTCCCCAGGAGTGAGGAGGTATTGACTTAGCTCTTTGATTCAGTTGCTGAGGTGTGATGATCAATTTGAGACTTAGATAAAGTATTGTTTGAACGAGGACTTTATGCTTTTTATCATTTGTATACAGGCCACATTTGAGATTGGGTCTCCAAATTCCAGAGGATATAATTGCCAAGTGTAGTTAAGTGTTTTCAAAACTCTAGCAGACACCTCTGTGCATCTTAAAATATCTAAACAGCTTTGCAGTGTTGTCTAAAGAAGCTTATGTGGCTCTAGATGAAGCTGAGGGCAGAACTGGGAATGGATCCAAGATCATTTGAGGCCCAGTCCAGCACATCAGCACAAATCATCTTCCTCTTGAAATTTACTTCAACTGTGCCACAATTCTGTGCTCAATTCATTAATTTTTAAAAACAGGTACTATATACCTTGGAGTGAGTTTAAGATTTAATATCTTATTATTTATTGATCACATTGAGATCTTCATTAAAAACAATATATGGCCCTGAGTGTGCCCTTAAACTTACTTGAAACCAACATATTTTAGTGACTTGGCATGGTTGCTCCCATTTTTTCCAGTGAGAGAGCAATTTCATATTCAGTATGTCCACAGTATTATTCAAGCATTCCACTGACAACACTCCACTAACAATATTTGTAAACAAAACACTACAGGAGAGAGCATTTTTTCAGACAAGACAGTCTAGTGACACCAGTAATGATTTTCAACAAATGCACATTGTAAGGCATAGCAGACATCCACAGAGAACATCCAAGGTTTTTTTTCAAAAATCTGATTACATCCTGTTTTTACAAATGGTGCCAAGTGTTTTGCCTCCTATTTTCGTGCTTTCAGGATTAATTAGAATGCCTCTGATAGTCCTTTCAGTATTTTAAATCTTCTAAAAAAAAAATCTAAGCGTATGAAAGTATAGTTTACATTACTATAGTTTTCTTCTGTTTAGAGAAAATTATTACGAGTTACTGACTGTGTGTTACTGAAACTGCAGTAAGCATTGCAGATTGATTCATTGTGATAGTAGCAATCTCAAAGCTAGATATAAAATTAAGAACTTCTGTGGTCAAGGTCAGGTGATAGCCCAGATTCTATTTTTATTAATTAATCAGTCTGAATGCCTAAAGACATTGTGTCCCTGCAGAATTAAAAATTCTGGACTGAGTTCTCCAGGGCAATGTTTCAGTCCTGTTGGTGCAGGGATAGAGAAAGTTTTACAGTTGGGATTTTTCTCATTCTCAAAAGAAAATATGGTAATTCCACAGTATTGGAATTACCTTCTTAGCAAGGGTTAATAAATGCCTTAGAGTCATGAAATTACTGAAGGAATCATGTAAAGTTCTGCACAACAGGACATGAAAATGTACCTGAGATTGGGAGAAAATTCTCATTTAGAAAAAGACATACCTTGCAAAGGCATCAAATATGGGAAATTTGAGTAGGTTTATAATGAACAACACAGCTTAAAAGAGAGGACACATCCAACCAATGATGGCTGTGTTTGATGTCACATGCATTTGATACATAGATATTTTAACATATTTTGCTAAGTCTATAGAAGTTACATATTATGCTAGGTTATGTATTTGGAAGTCTGAAGGAGTAGTACTGTAAAATTTTACATATATACAGTTGAAAAGCATTTAATAGACTAAGTTGTGTGTAGAAGATTTCCTTCAGCATTAAAAGAAATTGTGTTTTCATTGTTAATCTCAGATGGAATTGGATTAAGACTTCATTTGTCATAAATGGCTGGCTATTCCCTGCTCTCATGTTCCTCAATATGTCTGTGTCACAGGAGATATTGCCTGACAATTTCCTGACAATTGCAGAGTTTGAGGCTCCTAGGACCATGTAAAGCTTTGTTTCTACCCTGACAAAAGCTGCTCAAAAGCTTGCTAACACTTTTTTTTTTCTTCTTTTTTCTTTTTTTTCCCCCTCAGATCCTGGCCTGATAAAGAGGGTGGTTTTATCACATATGATTTTGTGGTTAGGTAGAATTGGAGAACTCCCTTGTGGAGAATGTGAACATTTGATCCTTCTTTCATTCAAAACTGTCCCTTAAATTCCTTTTATTCCTTTTGTAGTATGGCTGAACAATAATATTGGTTTGAAAGTGTGTGGATTTCTTTAAACTGATATTTCCTTTCTCCCCCTTCCTGTATTCAGATATATTCAAAACCTGAGACCAAGAAAAACCTGGATATTTTTAGTCAACTTCTTAATCAAGTGTAGGATGTTCTGGAATTTCAAGTGCACTTCAAGGAATTGCAGAAGCATAGACTGGGTAGTGCTGAATTAAAGTGTCAGCTCTATTGTCTTCTGATCAATAAGATCCCTTAAAGAACCCAGAGAGACTGACAAAAGAAGAAAAGTAAGTCATTTAGAGAGCAACACTGTAAATGCAGCAGTCATGATGGTTTGAGTGCAAAGTCTGTGAGCAGATCTGCAGTAAAAGAAACAGAGGCAAACACAGCTCCAAAAGAAGTAAAATATCCAGAAAATATTTGGGTTTTTTCCTATTGACTGTGCCATATACTACACAAATTAGCAATAATTTATTTTTTCCAGGAATACTAAGTATGATATGAAACAGGAAGTGACACCGAATGGTTTGATAGATGGGAAACAAATGTTTAGTGAGACAAAGGATAGTAAAGAAGGGCAGTAAATTACACTGCTGTTTTAATAGCCTGTCACCAATGGGATATACTAAGGCCATGGCAGGTATGTGTGGGTGAATGCTTTATCTTTTTCTTTTTTAGGAAAGAGAATGTAGTTGGATGACTCCTGACTAAACTTGTCAGTACTTAACTGTAAGCCCTTTCTGTGTATCAGTAACAAAACTCTCTGTCCTTGACCTTTCTGTATATTTTTCATTTAATGTTTCCTGCAGGAGAAATGGGTGGGAGGGAGTGACAGGAGAGAACAGAAACGGAAGGGGAGGATATCAGGAAAGGAGATGGTGTATTTAACACATATTGAGAAAACAGATTTTTTTTTCCTGTTTCTGCCACTAAATTTAAGTATGACTGGGCTCATAAGATACTGTTTTGGGCTCTAATATGCTGGAGTCTATGTCGTGAGAATTATTTGTCTCTAGGTACAAGAACTACAGAAGAGATGCAAATGCATTAAATCTCTTATTTTAAGTGGTTTAGACTAGACATCTTTTTAATGGCTGCTCTTGCAGATTGAAATTAACCTTTTCTGAGTTCTGATCCAGCAAGGTCCTGAATTTCATTGTTGTCTTCAAGCGAGAGTCGGGTTCAATGGGTCCATGTTCAAAATTAGAGGTGTGCCCAAATAAGTGACCGAATTACAGCCTCATTAGCAGCATTTTGAAATGCTTAAGAGCTTCAGAATTTCATGAGTCACGTTTTGAATAGCTACATTTTTTAGAATTAAAGCATTTTGGTCCATCTTGCATGTAAAAAAACCCCAGACCCCTAATACTATGCAAATACACTTTATGATTCATATCTGCAACAATACCAACAAGGAAAAAGATGACTGTATAAAATGAAATACACATAATATATGTCAGATAAGATTTTAAAAGCTTTGCCAATGAGGAAGAACTAAAAATCGTACACTTGAAACCTAATGACAGAATATTGGCTCAAGTGTTGGAATTACTTTTGCAGTATATTTGTCAAATTGGTACTAGAAAAATATGGCTGTTCTTCTTCCTAGAATCTGTGTTACCTTGGTGGTTTTCTCTCTTCTGAATATAGAACTGTGCTGAATTTTAAGAGATCTCAACTTGGCTGAGGATGAGCAAGCAGCTGTAGCCTGAAACATTCTTCTTGAGACTTCTATAGGAGGTCTGAGCAGAAGAGAATATCTGATTAATCACCCTGTCCCAAACCAGCCATAGGAAGTCGTTGCTTCTGGTATGTCTGGGCTTGACAGATGTCTGTCGGGTCATTGTGCATTACTGTTCAAACATCTCTGAAATTTTCAAGATACAGATGTAAGAAGCAACATAAAATATCAAAGTGACACTTTTTTGTAAGATACGGAATAACTGAGAAAGTGACATGAGACAAGAGCCCTCAAGATGCTTAAATTTTTCTTGAAGGTGAGACTTTTCCACATGTTAATATTTCAACCTGTTACTCAAAAACCAACAGCATAAGAACACTGCTTGATGTTGGCTACACAGAACAAACTTGGAAAGCAAAGCACAACAGCAAAGATCATTATCTGACATTACAGGACACGAACCTCATTTTTAAAGAACTGTCTCTGTAGCCTGTCTACATCTTGACAGATGATTAAAATGAGCCATCTGCTGGTTCCAGATATTTCTTTCCATGCTTTAATAAAGTGCATGGTTGCCTTTTTGCAACCAAATGTGTTTTTCACAGTGTAGGTAGCAGACGGGCCTTGATGTGCGGGATGGGCACTACGGAAGGGCTGAGGAGCAGTGGTGCCCGCAGCAGCCGGGCCAAGAGGGAGCCCGGCCGAGCTCGAAGCTGCACAGGGCAGTGGCGGGAAAATGGCGACCCCGCTGCTCAGGGGAGCGTCACAAGTGCTGCACAGGCGGGACCGAGCCCAGCGGGGCAGCGCTGTCACCCTGGCTCGGTCGGCCCGGCCCAGCTTCAGGGGACTTTGCTGTCTTTCTTCTTACATTGTTTTCAGGGGCTGGGAAATGCCGGCTGCAGGAGCTGCCGCACACCCTGCCCCTGTTCCCAAGCGCGTGGCGCAGGAGCAGCCGCCATACTGCCTTCGTGTGGGGAAGCCACACGGACGCGACCTGCAGGAGGTATCCACCCGCTATTTCCTTTTGTTCGCAGGGGTAAACACCTTTTTGTGGGTAAAACACCTCCGATTTTTGTAAGGTTTTGCTGTTAATATTGCTGTTGTTAGTGTGCGTGTCTTACCCTTGCTTTGTGCTTTCAGTAAATTGTGACCCTGGCCCATGTTCTCTGCTTTTTGTCCCTGCTTTACCAGAAAGGGCGAGAGAAGGAGAGTGGATTATTTGGACTTTAATTTCTATATGGTGCTAAAACCAGCACAAAAATTAAAGCACTACTATGAATTCACATGTACTTTTAGTAGTCTTTCAGTCACATTGGCCAGTGGGCTTAAATTGAGTGGGACAGAAAGAAATAACTGTTTTTTCTTTTGCAGTCTCCAGTGGGAATCTTTTGCAAGGGAAAGGAGACAACTAATTTCTGTCTAAATAGCAAGTCATACATTAAAAAATTATATTATTCTCAATGTTAAAAGGCCTACTGAGCATGGATAATTTTTTCCTTAATGTGTGTCCTTAGAGACATTTGATCCATTCTTTCCCACTCTCCCCTCTTAGACACTACACAGAACAGACAAGAGCTAGATTAATAATTTGAACGAATTCTTGTTTGCTTTCAGTAAAAGCCATACAGATTTTTACATTAGTTTTCTTTTCCTGTCATCCCTTTTCTACTTGCACTGAATATTGGTTTGCAAAGAATTGTGTAATGATTTAATTTATTCGATAGGGTATCATTTTAAGTAAAAGAGTCCTGAGCAATGTTCATTTTGTGAGATCCCCAGAGGGATATTCTTGGGGCAAGAATATGGCCTGAACTGTTCAAAGAAGGTATCAAAGGAAACAGTGAGAACTCCGACCCAGCACGCTTTGCAGTTTGAATTTAGATAAATATTGAAACAACAAGAAGAAACAGATAGAAAGACTACTGATTTTCCTGGTTGAGTAGCAAACCTTCCCAGTAGAGGCAAAATATCACTGATGCAGTGATGGCTTCTGAAAAAAATGGTTGCTGCAGCTCTGAAGTTCTGGTGATCCCTTTATTAACAGGGTGTTTGATGCCTTTGTTTAAAATTGGACATGTCACAGAACCTACATAGCTCTAGTTGTATATATTTTCTTCTGAAAAGAAAAAATGAATGCACTGCCACAGAATGATAACATGGCAATGAAAATCTGTATTTCCAGGTGTTCAGACACCTATGTATTTTTCCAAATCATGGTCAAGTACCTGCATAATAGAACTAACTGATTCTAATAGAAAAGAGTCATTTGAATTCAGAGATTGAGATTGTATTTTAATGGCAAAAATCCATTTGAAAGGGAACCACTATTCCCTGGCTCTATTAGGGGAATGATTTCTGAGTGGGGACAACTTAGTGGCTGAATAAATGCACATGCCGGTAAAAAGTTTGTATAGCTGCTGCTTTGTAATAAAAGTAATAAACCCTTTGTTGCTCTTCTCTGTAAATACCAGATTACAGTCTGGTAAAGTCAATTTATAATTAAAATATAAATTATCAATAGAGAATTTGCTACTATTTTATATTTAGGTTTCATTTCCTAAAACTTATTAGCATTTTGCACTTAAAATAATTATCATAAAATTTAAAGTCTTATTTGCAAGCTCAGGATTAATTCCTGTTCAAGCAAGAATTCACAAGAATAGTTTTGAGGTTGTTCAGCTTTTTTGATAAACATTACATTCTTTTTTAAATCCAAACATCCTTTGTTTATATTTTCTGTGCTTTTTTTCTCAGTTCAACACAGAAATATCTATGTTTGAGATAATCATCATTTAAGTGGTGGCTCTTGTTTTGAGAATCATTCAGACTGACCCTCTGGTAAGATCATGGCTTGTTCATAAAGGGCAAGTACTGTTTTATGAACAAAAAAATGAGTTGAGCATTTAAGATCTTAGATAGTGATGTGCATGAAGTTCTCTTCATGGTGCTCCTTCACCCACATGTGTGATATTTCAAGCCTTTAGATGCAGTACTGAATCGTGAGTAGGCCTAGATTCACACCTGCATTTGTAGATGGGTCTGAGGCCACCTATAATATTTAACTCCATTTTTGTCAGTCTGTATTCTGAATCAAAACAAATTCAAGCAGAAGAGCTCAGAAGAATGAGATAAGGTTATCCTCTGATCAGTTTTAATCACATTTTGACTTTAAAAAAATCACTGGCATAATTTGTGATGCAGATACATATTCCCCATGTCCTTACAAACAAAAGTCCTATCAGCTTCAGTTGCAAAAAAAATGCTGAAGGAGTGAGAATCTTCATGTGAATACAGAAATAAAGGAAAAGAATGCTCCTGGGAGTCTTGAGGATTTTCACAAACAATTTATAGCAGAAAAATAAAATTTAGGGAGCAAACATTGTAAATGTGCTCTTTTGAGAATTGGATCATGGCAGAAGTGTTTGCTGGGAGGCTCTAAATCTCAGTGTTACTCATCAGCTTATGAAAAATTGCAGTATTTAAAAGGCCCAGCTGCTTTTTAAAGATATGTAAGGCCAGAAAATCAATTAATGAATCAAGATAAGTAATGGTAAGTTTCAGCCTGGCACTTTGTTGCAACTTCAGTTTTTCTGTACCTATGTTTACAGCAGAGACAATAATCTCAAGTTCGCACTTCTGATATAGAAGTAGACATTACATATCTGTAAAACCCAGAAAGAGCACTTCTCCCCAGGTTGTTTGACTGGGGGAAATGAATCCAAACAAACAGATTAGCATTACACTCCCATGGCAGTGAATGTAGTTAATGAATATGACAATAAGCTGAAGCACATCTAATCAAACTGAAATGAAATTATTATTACTAAATGATAGTGTATAACTCCAATTTTGAAATGGAATTACATCAAATATTAATTTAACATAAGATGTAGGGGTAATTTCTCTTGGACCATGGTCAAAGATGAAGGTTTTCTGTTTTATTATTCACTTTCACAAGAAGAGTGTCAAAATTCGATCACCCTTTTGTTTTATTGATAGCCAGAATTCCATTAGACCTGGCCAGAGGAGAGGGAAGATGAAACATGCCAGCTTTTTATCTCTGTGTTCATACTTCTTGCAAGTAAAAGCATAAAATGGGATTCTGCAAACCTCCTTGGATATCTTCTCTAAAACTGCTGTCAGGATTTTAGAATGCCTTTCTACAATTTCAGCTGCTAATCTACTCTATGTGATAGCTACAGTTACAAATTATTGTTTGCATGTTTTGCTATTCTAGGTCATCAGCACTGGTACAGGAATTTTTGGCCATCATTTGGCACGATTCTCTTCTGACATAATCAGCATTTCATTGGGAAGAACAAGAATTCAAATCCTGATATAATGAGGCTGTTCAGGTAAAATTCTTTTTTGCAGCTCTGGTACCTTTCTTCTGATGGCAGCACTGAACCAGCCATTTCTGATGGACCAGGGACAAGAACAGATATATTAGGTAATGCTGCTGAGGGCCAGTGTAGTCAAAAAATTTACTGCTCTGATGCTGTTGAGCACCTGTTTTACAGAATAACATAGTTTAGGATCAGTCAGTCTTCTCTGTGGTGTCAAAGCTGTATCTAATTGCTTGTGTTCCCTTTAGATGATTAAAACATAACCTAAAACAATTTTGCACATTGGACAGTGTAATATGTTATATAGTTTTATCCATATTATCTTATGATAATCCCCTTTGCCCAAGATATTGAGATATCAAGTCTCACAAAATACCTTTATAAAAATTTCTATGTAAATGCCAGTTTTATATACAGGTACATGAAGTCACAGATCTCATGTTAACCATAAGCCCCATCCCTTGAAATCATAGAGGCTTCCTTTCCTTTTCTTTTTTTTTTGTATGTTTGGCAATCCTTTTTTGTAATTGGGTGTTTTAGTAGGACACAATGCCACATGAAGTGGAACCCTCTGAAATGCAATAAAGTTAATGGAGGAAAATATGAGTACAAGGATCCAATGAAGACAAAATGCTTTAGTGGATGTGTATCAGGGTGATAGTGAATCAAGCTGAGATTGATTTTTATTTTTTTTTTATAATCTGTGTGTTTGGTGCCCATGTTGTGATAGAGTGAGCAATACAACCATGCTGACATGCAAGAGGGGAATGCTGGTGCCAAAGAACACAGCTGTGTTGGTACAGCCCTGCTTCTGGCTCTGCAACACTGACTGGCACAACGGGCCAAAGGGAAGAATACATGAAAAAGCTTTTTTTGTCTGCTCTATATCTCTTACCCTCACTTAGTGTTTAATTCATTTTTACTTACACATCCATATTTACTAGATGCAGAAGTGATTGAACCATTATTTGTTTAAGAACTGAAAATATTTTCTATCTGTGATTTCTAGAAGTGCATTTAAAGAATTTTCAGGCTTAAAAGAAATTTAAATTTCTAATCTTCACATCACTGCAGAATCAAATATATGAATACATAATTACTGACACTTAGATATATATTTCTGTGTGTATCTATAAAGTGTTACATGAGAAGCATCAATTCAGTGAATTGTTTTCATGTGATTTTGTCAGAAAATTGAAACTCAGATTTCTTTATGCCTCGCAAGAACACTTCTTTATGTTAAAGAAACAACAGCTGTCTGCAGCTTATCTAAAAGATTATGAATAGATTAAAAAAGATATTTTTCATCTCTCATATAATCTCCAAATGGATAATCAAGAACAATGTGAAAAAAAGGGTAGTGGATGAAATTCTTAAACATCTTAAGTCAATGGGAATTGTATTATTGACTTTAATGGGACCAATACTTTTACTTAGACATTGAAGTTCCAACCCTTAGGAAAATGCAACAGGCAGATCATCAGTCATAGCCATGTAGGGTTATACTACTACAAAGCTGTACATTGACTTCTGATATAAAAAGTTACTGTTTTCTTTGTACCCATGGAAGGGTGTGGTGGTAGTACTCACAAAAAATGTTAAATTAAAATGGGGCTTCTTATTCAGGATGGATAATATATGCTGCTTGCAGCAAGAAGTGCTTATTTTTTTTCCTTTTTAGAGAAATATAGTTATGAACCACAGCTTAAGTCAGAACCTAAAAACATTAGCTTAATTTCTTCATATGTCCTACAGCTCTTTTATCAACAGTCATTACTTTAAGGTTAAGACACATACGACACTAGATATGAAACTAATATGGATTATTTGAAACTGAAAGGTTATTTTAAATTACCAGTATTCACAAATATGTTAAATCTTTAAAACTGAAAGTATGCACTTTTTCAAAAGACTATGAAATGCTATTAATAACTTGGAAGCATTTCCTGCTGATTGCCAAAATATCACAAGGGGATATTAAATAACTTCTGAATCACAGGGTTCATTCTTTATCTTCCATTGCAAAATTTTGAGATACAAACTAGATAATTTTTAGTTTCAAGAAAGTACTTTAAAATGTTTTATTGGATGCTGATAGTATTTCTGTAACTGCCAGACTATAAAGCTAGGAGAATAATAATTACAAAAACAAATGCATAGAAAATTAAGAGAGTATCTCAATAGTTTTTCAAACTGAATTTTTAATATACTCTTTTTCTGAGGAGTCATCTATACTGCTTTTAATATTAAACAGATTCTTAGGATGATGATCAGAATGATATAATTATCCAAAATTACAGACTGAACTTTGAAAGATAAGGATGACTTGCAGAGTATTGTTTGTTTCCAAACTTGAAACAAGGAATATCTTTTATGTGCTTTGCAGGCTAAAAAGATATATTCTAGGGAAAATATTTTTCCTATTAAACTGAGATGGAATAAATGTACTGGGATATAAAAAGAAATTCTTCTCCACAAAATTCTAACTATTAACAACATTCCAAATTTCTTTTATAACATTCAAATAAAATCATCTAATTCATCAAAAAGTATTGAAATTTGCAAAATTTTGTCATATATCTTGAAAATTTTAGGTCAGTTTTGAACTGTTGCCAAAAACATGAGTAGACTGTGTCAACCTATTGTAGGAAGGCAGACAGAATAAAAAATTAATCTAGTGTTTAATCTAGTGTCTAATTATTCCCTTTGAGGTGATATAAAGTACAGCCAAATACTACAGGTGACTACTCAGTCAGGAAAAATGCATTTGTCTCATATTCTGTCTACAGATTAATCTACAATCTTCATCACTCAACCTTTTCACTTACACACAGTTGTAAAAATAGCTTTCAGTCTGAAACACTGAAAAAGCTGACACAGACAGAAGAATGAAACTTGCTCAGTGATTCTATGATTTTAAAAGGATATTATGTAAAATTTCCAACACAGTGGAAGGAAAGCAATCTTCATTCTGCCTCACTTCCTTTGGGCAGTAGTAAGTGCTGTAATTGTTTTTGTCCTTAGTTTACCAATGAACATTTCTGCTACCAAAAAAAAAAGAAAAAGTGACAGAGCTATTATACCATTGTGCTTTCATTCATAAGTATAGATGCAGGACTCATACTATTATTCAAGTACAAAATGCTTTAGCCATGAACCAATAGAGGAAGAAGCCTGCAGTGAAGGCAATTTCAAAATGTGGCAGCAGTGTTTTACTACAGCCAGGCAGATAATGAAATGTCATCAAGTAGGAATAGTGAGAAGCAAATAAGATATATTCAAGTACCCAAACCAATCCTTGGGACAAAAGTTCTTTTCTGTGTATGTAATGCTGCTTCTGTCCAAAAATGGCCACAGGGAAAATAATCAGGCAGAAAGCACCATTTTAATTTTGGTGCAGGAGACACAGTTCTTCCAAGATGTGTTTCTGCTCCAGTTGAACTCCCTCTTCAGAATGCTGCTCAGGCAGCTGGCGTATCCTGCCACTGCATGACTGCCACTGCAGCCATGCTCATCCATCAAACTCAAGGAAAAGGCCTCTGAGATTTCAAAGTCTGGTGGTTTAGGTGCAGACCCAGCTTCAGGGATTTGATGCAGTTCTTAGGTAATGTTACCTCCTCATCTGACACATCAGCACAATTACTTTAAAATATACTTTATTTTTTGAACATTTTTATGGTTGGCCATACAATTTAAGCAAAGATATTGCATCCTTATCATTCTGAACCATGGCATTGCCTTCCTAAGAGAATTAGGATAGTTCACATAAAAGAGCATATAGAGGCTGCTTCAATCTTCAGGCAGAAATTACATGATAGTTACACCATAAAAAATAATTGCTTTTGTAGTTTTTCAGTAGTATGTTTCAAAATAGTATCTTGTGAAATAGTCTTTCTGTGCTTCCTTGATGGTTTTTTTGATTGTTATGTTAAACAAAAAGTAGGCATCAGCAAGATACACAATTAAAATGACCACGTAAAGGGGAATTACTTTAAAGGAGGATAAAGAGGGGGATTCTAAATCCTAGCTGTATAAATAAGGACTACAAATGTAATCCAGTGCACTCATTAATCTGATTGGCAGAAATAATGTAGCAGCCAGCTGAGCAATGTTGAAATGTTTTCTTGTGTTGGAATGCTCTACTAGCTCTAGATTTCTTTCTGTTCTGCCACATTATTTCACCTCTGTGTATGGCTGTGCCATCTCCTCTGCAATTTGGGGCATACAGGTGGCTTCCCTACTCCTCTACCTTGCCTGCCTCATCTTCCCAAGGTCGTGCCAATGGTAAAAGGCAAGAATTCACAAAGATACAGTTACTTCTAACATAGAAATCGACATGGATGACATCAGTCTGTGTAACGGTTTCGGAGCATGTTACCTTTTTAAGGTAATACTGGAAAAAGCACAGCTACATTCTTACTGCCATCTAAACCCATGTCACATCTGAATTGCCTGCTGTTCAGAATTTCTGTCTATGTAAAAGATGAGGAAAGAGAAGTCACAGTGATTTGAGAGGTTTATTTGAATAGAACTGGCCACCCATGTCCAATCTGGAAACTGGGGTAGCCACAAAGACTGACTTCTTCCAAGCATGCTTCAGTCAGTAGGAGAGAGCAGCCTGAAAAACACTACCCTGCCATTTGTGAAGAGCTTTCAGAGCCCCTTGCTAAGCTGAAAAAGCTTTGAAAAGCAAACTAGCTGTGCTACATGTCAGAGGGAAGCAGAAGGCAACAGCAGTTACCTTTGAAAGTTTTGACCCTAGGAGGGCAACTTTAATATCAGAACTCAGAAGCAAAGTACTCGATGAAGTATTTTGATTTGCCTTTGCTTCGTCTTTTGATTCCTGTGATATAATGATAAGATAAAAAAATGAACTAAAAGATAGAACCAGCCCATCAATAGATGAGATACAGGAATCCAGCTGCTGACATTGCTACCTGTGTTTTGCCTCTATTCTGGCAAACAGATTGGCAAAGTCTTTAGGTAGCATTAAATTAAACTGGGTAGTTTAAAAGACTCCATGACGATTAATTAGCTCAGGACCCATTCCAGACTTATGCAAGCATAAAACAGTTGCACAATGTCTAAGAATGAAGATTCCTGAAGCAATAAAAGTAATTTAATCCTGACATTCAAAAAACATGGAATGGGTCTATTCCCAGAGACAATTTCCTTAATAGCCTGGTAGCTGTAAACCACTGTAGTCTATGGATTTGAAATCCAATTTTCTTCCTTTTAATTGTTACATAGCTGTAGCAACAGGTCATATGGTCTTTCTTCTCTTTTCTTCCATGGCCAGTAAAGCAGAATGTATTTACAGTTATGACTTAAGTGGCACCCAGGTCACCCAGCTGAAACCAGAACCAGTGGAAGATGGAACTGAGAATAGCACTTCTAGTTGTCTTTCTTTTTGTAAAGTTTCCTTTCAGAAGAAGAGTTGCAGGCTAGTTCACCTTGTACTCTCTGTGTACAAATCTGAGTTAGAAAAATATATCAAAAGTTATCATATGCTTATTTTATGTGAATACTTAGATACCTATTGTCATGTAAACCATGCTCAGTATATAAAAAAAGCTGTATAACATCACAAGGGGATTTCCAGTGAGTTGTTGTTTTTCAATTCTGAAAATAATAGAACTTAAAACATTATGCCTTTCTGTATTATTTTTGCTTTAGAATAACATACAAACTTTAAGTATTGCCAACAGTTCTGGTGCTCTGCTGACTAATGACTCCTTTTTTCAGGGTCTTGTTCTTCTGTCACTGAGGGGACTAACAACATGTAGAGCCTCTGTACATACTTGCCTGGAACTTTCAGATTCTTAACAGCTGACAGATTTACTTTTATCAAATCTGACTAAGATGAGCTCTTATGTTTAAAAAATCACTGTGAGGAGGGCAGGGAAGCAAAAACTGTAGTGAATAACTTTTCTTGATATCCTTAAGAAATAAGCCTTGAAACAATGGTGCTAGCACCATATTTCTATAGCCTGTTCTTTAATATGGTGATTGATTTGTGGACCTTCTTCTTTGTGGAAACTTTGTTCTTGGCCTCTTTGAAAACCTTTCACATTTTCATATTCTGGTGACACCAGGGATCTGTTATATTGACTTGCTGGCAAGAAGCTGTGCACTCAACACTTAGGAAATGCAAGCTTGATAATTCCTTTCTCCTCCTTACTCTTCCTGTACCTTACAACTTCTTCTGGGAAACCCTTGCTGCAGAGATCCTTTCTATCTAGTTATATCAGCACAAACTTCCTAGGCAGGTCAGAAGGGAGCAATCTTTCAGTTAAGTGGTGATGTGTTTTGTCAAGTGATGTATTTCCTTGGTGTATAGGGGCTGTGACCTAAATTTTGACATTTTAATTTTTTACTATTTATTTGTATTATATGTGAAGCTTGTGTATTCAAGTAATTTCTAAACAATGTGGGTTCTGCTGTTGGAATGAAAGGTGGGTTTTTTGTTCAGTAAGTATTGGTTTTGCTCACATAGCAGTTATCAATAATTTTTGTGACAAGTTCTTGCCAAAATCCTACTGGAGATTGACAGTCCTGTGTGATGTTCCTAAACATGCTTAACGTGTCCTTCTTGTTTGGAAAGTCACCAGCATGAATATAATTTCTATTTTGGATGTGTAATGTGCTGAAGTTAATGGAAAGCTGTGTGTGTTTTGCAACACTCAAAAGTCTTAAAATAAACCTCTAATGTAGCTCTTTTGAAATAACTCTATAATGTATGAATTCAAACTAAAACCATATGTTAGTCTATAATTGTAACTGTTTTTCATAAGACCATATGCAGAGACATATTCTACTAAAAAAAAAGTAACAACAATGTGTGCTTAGTTGTTGGGGTATTATAAAGAGCATTTTTGAGTTATGCCTGTTTAGCATTCTTGCAATCTCTTTTCTGGCTTCACGTATTCTTTCTTCAAAAGGTACCAGTAAAGACAGTGAACACTGTTTTTTTGTAAATTTCTTTTACCCTGTAAGTAGACCATGAAGCTTTGGTAAGACAGGCTGTCAATCTTGTGTAGAATTTTCGTGAGCCCCTGGTTCAGATGGTCAGTGTTGAAATTCCACTCCATTTTACAACGTATGGCTGTATGCTGCCATCTGTCTGCTCTGCAGCTGGGAGTTAATAGTACATCATTAATGTTATGTACCAAATTGCAGCTACTTTTTGTGTTTCTGAAAAGCTGTTAAGACTTCTGATTTAATATTTTATCTCATTTTAAAGCAGTTTTTGGGTCTGCTTTGGCTCTTTGTGGGAAGGCAAATTGCAAGGCTGTAAGGTTTGACATCTCTAAACAGGTTATTTTTTCTCTCCAAAACAATGCCATTCTTATAATTTGTATAGAATGCAAGAAGAACTGATTTAGTGTGGTCTGTGATATCTGTCATTCTCACAACTATTACTGTGTCAATGTACCACCAAATTCAACATACTATATGATAACTCAAAATATTAATTCAAGCCAAAGCCTGTGATGGACTTGTTACTAACTCATTTATTGTAAAAGTCTTGAGACTGAATTGGGACTGACTAGCAACCTACCAATTCTGTATATTAAAGACTATTACACATTATTATTGTGACAAAGATTGTAAGGGAAGAAAGAAATGGCATGTTGTGGTTTAAACCCAGCTGGAAACTGGGTAGTACCATGCAGATGCTTGCTCACTCCCCTCCATGCCTGCCCCCCTTGTGGGGAGGAGAATTGGGAAAAAAAAGCAAAACTCATGGGATAGACAATAATAGTTTAATAATGGGAAAAATTATAATAACAATGTTAATTATAATTACAATAATAATAATAACAACAGCAATATTATTTAATTGATATTAATTGATAGTTATAATAATAATTGTCATGAAAATGAGAGAGAGAGAGAGAGAAATGAAACCCAAGAGAAACAAGACACAGTTGCTCACCACCTGCTGATGGATGCCCAGCCCATCCCCGAGCAGTGATCGGCCCCTCCCGGCCGACTCTCCCGGTTTCTGTTCTGAGAGGGCCCTCCCAGGCTCTGGAATATCCCTTTGGCCAGCCCGGGTCAGCTGTCCTGGCCATGCTCCCCCACTCCTTGTGCAGCTTCTCACTGACACAGCATGGGAAACTGAAAAGTCCTTGACTATGGGTAAGCACCACTTAGCAACAACCAAAACAACAGTGTGTTATCAAAATTGTTTTCATATTAAATTGGAAGCACAGCATTGGACCTGGTACTATGAAAAAACTAAGTCTATTCCAGCCAAAACTCAGAAATGGCACAATATTAATTTATAATTTTCTCATAATATAGTGAGACTGGCACAGTAAGTTGTATAAATTTACTCAGTTTTTTTTGCAGACGTTAACATTTGAATCTTGCTTAGGTGCCATTTTGTCTATTTGAAGTTACAGTACATGACCAAGTACATGGTGAATACAAAATACTTTGTATAGCTCACATCACATCCACTAGACCATGGCAACAGTAGGAAACAATTTGATAATTTCAAATTAGAAAAATAGATAATTCGATAAATTTTGAAATGTATCAATTTCAACATTGAAATTGTCAATATTGTCTTTAATATTTATTACTTATAATTGTTCTGTATTTTAGTGAATTTGTATCTTCAAAAAATAAGAAATTATATGTACTTTTCAGGCAGGAAGACTAGTTTTCATGTAGATCCTGTGTCCGAGATTTTTATTTATACTCTTGAATACTATTTAGTCTAAGAAACTAAGGTGTTCATTATTCAAATACTAAACATTTACAAATCTGCTTCAGATATCGATTTCCTTTATCTAAGCCCTAGATAGCCCCTTCAGATTAAAAGCAAAGTTATTTGCTATTGCAATAATTGTAAAGAATAACAGTTACATTTTCTAAAACAGGAAGGCAACTTGGCAAACTGTGCATATATTTCCATGTAGTCATGGAAATGTAGTCCATGACAGTAAAACAAATCAAGAGAATATATCTTTTATAAAATGCTGTTTTGTTATTATATAACCTAAGATTTTCCCAGATAAACAGCATTGTGCAGTTTACCCATATGCAAAACCACTTGTAAAATGGAGTGATTAATGGAGGGTCATCATTGACATCAAAGTGTAGGGGAATGAATTCTGTATCATTATGTTCCTGTGAGGAATATAAAGGTAGTAAAATCAACATTTATTCAGAGGTTTTTTAGGGACATGTGCTCTTAATAGTATGCTAAACTTACTACACAGGCTGGTTTTGATTAGAAAATGAAACAGAGTTTTTAATTTTGATTTTTTTTTAAAATGAGAATTGTGAATTAACATGAATGCTTTTCAGTGAAGACTGGTTTTGTTTCAAAATAGTTCCACTTCATGCAAATAACACAACCAAGTTGTCAAAGCCCCTTGATCATTACTGGATTAGAAGAAGGTAATTTATTAAATATAGGATTAAATATAGTATGTTTGTTGTTGTTTAATACACATTTTTTTCTTTCCAAGTAGATCATGTTCTTTATGTTTCCAATATAGGCATTATTAAAAATTCACAACAGAGACCTTTAAATTCTGGGGAAATGTTACTCAAAACAGCCTTAAATGGTATAATTTTAAAAAAATTTTTACAAATCATAGTTTTAGTGGTACTCACCCAGTAATTCTGTCTCAGTGTATTTTTTCATGAAAATCATGTGAAAGGTATTTTTCCCTAGTTAGAACTTGATTCACAATGCAGTACCTCTAGCAACAATAGCTTAAGCAGTCGCTTGAGTACCTTCAGTGTTTAACCAGCTGCACAGTCAATTTAACTCAGTATAAAAGTATCCATCATCAGATAGTCCATTTTGGTTTTAAACAGACAGTGGATGTTATGCAGTCTGAATTGCTGGGAGGACAAATCACATAATCAAAATGTGGTTCTAAATAATATGGCTCATCTGAAACTGCCTTATCCTATCTTCTGAGGCCATTGTAACAAAAATGATGATTATATTGTGTTTATCAAAGCCACGGAGAGTTGTACTATTTTCTGTGGAGACTGCATGCTTTGCCTTTGTTCCAGGTCTTATTTGGTAAATCCATGGGTAAATTTGCATTCTTTCTAATCAGTAGATTCTGCATGTACCACTACTTAAAGTTACTGTAAAAACTCAAGGACATGTCCAGCATAGAAATCTGAATGAGAACTTGTAATACTTGAAGGATTCCTGCTGCCATGATCTCAGTGAAGATTCTTGCATCCTTAACCTTGTTGTTATCTGTTCTTCATTTCTAGGTTGCCTTCCTCACGACAGCTGTCTAGGCACTCTTGCTCATGATGTGGTTGTAGTTGTCAAGGCTGTGTTCTGCAGATCAGGGATCACAGCCATACTCAGAGCTCAATAGTGGATTACTTTGGTTTTTCTTAGGATCAGAAACTCTACTAGTAGATTTTCATCAGTGCTAGGAATTATATCAATAGAATGAGTTACAAAGATGAAATGAAATTAAATGAAATGAAATGAGACTGAATTTCATATCCATGGGAAGCGTCACAGATTCTGGGTTTTCTCTTTGATTCAGAGTGAAAACTTTTCCAGCAGAATGAAATTTGAAAAGTCTGACCAGATTTATTTTGAAGACATCTTGAATTGTGTTCCCTAAAATGCTCCCAATTACGTGGATTTTTTTTCTCCTCATATCTTCTGGTTCCTAAAAAAAAAAATTGTGTATTATTCTTTAATTTTCCTTGCAGTCTTCCATCTGCTTTGTCCTGTCCAACTTACTCCACAGAGTTTGCCTTCTGCCTAAGTACTGCAACTTGTTCTTTTTTTCATGATGCAACCAACTACTCATACTGTATTGAAAGCATGAGGAGTAAATGATACTGTTTAATGTTCTTATAAATGTGTATAATTTTATCTGTGAAAATAATGCAATTTCACTGATCAGAGGAATTTATCTTCTAGTACCAATAAGGGCACTCTCTGATTCGTGTGTGACAGAAGTCCACAAAACAGATCAAAGTGTCATTTTGTTCAGAATGCTTGAATGCATCTTTCTGCTCAAGAAAAGAAAGAAAAAACTATAAAAAAGATCTGTTTTCAGCTAACTGTATTTCACCAATCACAATCCTTTGATATTAATCTGGATGCTCAGGCTCTTCAGCAACAAAGCAATCCCCTTTGAGGATCTAACTGTCCTCATAACACAAATGCTCTATTTATTTTCCTGTTTGGTTTCAGCCTCTGAAACAAAAGCTAGACTAGAAAGCCCTTGCTAGAAAGAATATTCCTGCTGGAGAGGGACTGCTAAGAAATAATGTCTCATTAAATTTCCCCAAGACTTTCATCTTGCAGTTATTAGTGGAAAACTCAAAATGACTCACAACTCTCCTACACTCAGGCCTTTAAAAGCATAATCCATGTAGAAAATAGACTTGGTTGCTCCTGTTATCTTTAACGTGGGAACCCTCTTTGTCTCATGACCTGTGTCTGCTTTCCATCTATTTGTATGTTTCTCTCTGAAAATGTGAGACCAGATTAATAGTAAATGCCAGGTTTTCCAGTTGCTGAGCACTCCTAAAAGCAAAGTGATGCTGTACAGATGAAAATTTAGGTCTCTTATCTGAAGGTTAATACTGTGGCCTGATAATATTGGATGGGCTAAAATAATTAGTGCAACAAACAAACAAAAATATCTCAGTTGTACTTGAACCTTGTTAGAACCAGAGTGGTTGTGCCATCAATGTGAGTTATTTAGTGGTGTGGTTAGAATAAAAAGTCATATCAATATGGAATATGGTATACCTGACAGGCACTTAAAAGAAGATGAAGTTCACATTTGGTAGATGCTATTCGTAAAGCCTCACAGGCACTATATAGCCAATCCCCTGCCATATGGCTTCCTGTCCTACTGCCTGAACTGAGTGAAACTGAGTGAAAATTTTGAGTATTCACTGTTAGAGAGAGAAAAGACATAAGCCAAGACAGGGGCTATCTCTTCCCTGTCTTCATTCTCTTACCTTCTACCAAATTCAAATTTTATAGCAGTCCTTTCAGCTCACTTGTCAAATTCCTGTTATTTTTATCTGTCATGTTTATATAGATAAGGTGTGTAATCCACCTCTGCTGCTTGAAAATAAGATGCTACTCATCTCTGGGTAAGTAGGTCAAATTCAGCTTTTTATGATTACTGACATTCTCTTTATGGCCCTGTTGTTGTACTCCTGTCAGCTGTAATGCACACATGGAAGCACTCAAGGTAACATTAAAGATAGATGGGATAATGGCTGGAACCTGCTCTGCACTGAGATGTTGTGTCACTGCTTTTGCAGTGCAGTGGGCACACAAAGCATTGTCACCATTTATATCTTTGATCTCAGGTTTGAATGAGTAAGTATTGAGAGTGAAATGTCTGCCTTGCCCAAGGTCCCCCCTTATCCTGGAGATGAGGAAAGCTTGCTTGGATATCCATTCCATCTTCAGGAAAATCAGTCCAATGCCTTCCAAGAAAAGTAAGAGCTCTGTGGAAGTACATGAAGTCAATGAAGTACATTATCAGTTGCTGTTTTTTGGCCTCATGGGTAACTTAAGTGTTTTGCATGTTCTTCTTAAGGAAAATGGAAAAAATCCCACACTGTGTAACAGATAATTTGTTGCATATTTATAGTAATAATAGTTGAAAGTATCTTAGAGTACTAGTAGTTTTGTCCTTTCAATGTAAATACTGTATTACATATCTGGTTGTCTACCAGGTGTTAATAGTCATATTTTTTAACAAAGGTGTAACAAGGATAAAGATGGAAACCCAGTACACAGAAGGAAACCAAATACAGTGTCATCTATCACAAATGTTTGAGTTTTAGGTGTCAGTTGCTGCTGCTTATTCATCATAGATATATTTTCATATTTTAAATACTCCTAAAATACTCGAAGTTCCCTAAAACTTACTTATTTTTGGTGCTGAACAAAGAGCCATAGCTAGTTTATTTTGTATTTCTTCAACAAAGAAGGAAATTTATCACAGAGTCTAGAAAAGGTGATGGTCTTAGAATTATAAATATTAATATAGTAAATATTATTAGTAAAAAAATACCAGTTTTCTCACCAAATACTGTTGTAAATGGTTGTAATTATAACTTCTATTTGATTTAGGCCATTTAAAATAACTTTGTGCACCTTGGTCTAGTGAGAAAGGAATGTGGAAAAGAAATCATGCTGAATAAAGAATGAGACAGAGAAAAGTAATTAACAGTACTGTGCTAAAAAAAAAGTGAGAAAAGGTAAAACAAGCATTGAAAGAAACTGTTACCCAGCTTAACACATCAGGACATGAATTTCCTTTCATTTGACACATTTTCTGACAGCAAATGGCAGCTATTGGAATTAATAATCCTTAATAGGATATTAACTTGAATGAAAATAATTTTCCATTAAAAATTGGTAATTCTATTCCTCAAATTCATCAGAGACAACCTGCATCTTCTGAAAACAATACAAAACAATGTTTGACACTAAAAGTTATAATTAAAAATTAATTAACAGTTTAAGATCAAGTCATCAAACTTCATTCTTATGTAAAAAAAAAATTTCAATACATTTACTATTCTATTCACATTATATGCTTAAAGTTTTCTCTCCTAGTAATTATGTCTGTGACTTAAGGCATGGAAATGACTGTCAAGTTTTTCATTTTCTTATTCTTAAGTCAGTTTTTCTTTGAACTACTGCTGTTCAACAGAAGTGAATCAGGGTTGAGAGGTTCCCCTTGTTATTTCATAGGAATGGCAGAAATCTCTTCTCAAAAGTTAGCTACAGTACATAAATCAGGAGTAATGATGTACTTCTAAGTGCAACTACATCTGTAAATAAGATCAGATTCTGAGTGTACAGGGAAATAAATATGGCAGTGGCTACAGATCAGACTTAATTTTAAGGAAAGAAACAGAGTGAATGCAGTATCTCTGTAGATTTCTGTAATTGCAGATTAGCAAAATCAAAAAAAAGAGGAGCCTTTTGAAATTGAACAGAAGTTGAGTGCAGGGCCCTGCACCTGGGGAGGAATAACTCCACACAACAGTACAGGCTGGGGCTGACCTGCTGTGTGGAGAAGGGCCTGGAGGTCCTGGTGGACAAGGAGCTGTCCATGAGCCAGCAGTGCCCTCGTGGCCAAGAGCTCAGTGGTGTCCCGGGGTGCATTAGGAAGAGCATTGCCTGCACTTCCAGAGAGGTGATCCTGCCCCTCTCCTCTGCCCTGCTGAGGCACATCTGAGGGGCTGTGTCCAGTTCTGGGCTCCTCAGGACCAGAGGACATGGAAGTTCTGGAGCAGGTCCAGCAAGGGGCTACAAAGGTGAGCAGGGTCTGGGACACCTCTCTCACCAGGAAAGGCTGAGGGAGCTGGGCCTGTCCAACCTGGACAAGACCGAGAGGGGACCTGCTCCATGTCTGGAAGTGCCTGAAGGGAGGGTGTGGGGAGGATGGATCCAGGCTGTGCTCAGCACTGCCCAGCAATAAGGCAAGAGGCAGTGGGCAGGAACTGATGCACAGAAGTTCCTCCTGATCATGAGGAAGAACTTTACTGTGAGGGTGACTGTGCACTGGAACAGATTGCCCAGAGAGGTTGTGGAATCTCCCTCACTGGAAATATTTTTCANCGATGGGTTTCCCCACAGGTCTCTCACGTGTCCCAGGCCCAAGGCCCGAGCCCAGCCGGGCCCCGCCGGATCGAAGGGGGGTCCCAACCACGAGTCCCAGAGATGGCGAGCTGGTCTCGGACGAAGGAAACGAGCCGAAAAAACCGTCCAGAAAGGAGCAGAAGCCGCAGAAGCAGATCTCCGTCCTCTCCAGCCGACAGCTGAAAAAAAAGGTCCAGAGCAACCCCTCCTCCTCCGCTATCAGCAGAGGGAAAAAAGTCTCCAGCCGGGCAAAAGTATGTAAACATTCCGGCTGCAAGGTCAGGCGAGCCGCCGTGAAGAGTCCTCCCGGCTGCAGTCCGAAGGCACAAAAAAACCTTCCAGCAGGCGATGGGGAATACACGATCATCCCACGACACATGGGCAGGGACACCTCCCACCAAACCAGGTCAGAGCCCCATCCAGCCTGGCCTTGAACCTGCCGGGATGGGGCATTTAGTAACTTCTTCTCTCACTATACTCTCCAGAAGGTTTTCTTCCCTCCTAAGGGTTTTAGACAGGCCTTCCTTAAAATGCATTCTGCTGTTAGGTGGGGGTGCCCTCTTATGGAGACTGTGAGCACAAAGTCCTGGTGATGTTTCCAAGATTTTTAGTGGGCTTAGTAGACTTAGTTTATTTTACAAAACAACACAGTGGGGGCACAATAACTACAGCAGGTGTACAAGTAACAAAATGTTTGATTTAGAAAGCAGAGACTTTCTTTGAAATAAGCTTTTTTTTTCTTCGCACTATGATCCTATGAAAATCTTTCTCTATATGGAAGTTTTGCCTTTGACTTCAATAACAATTAAATTTGTCTTTCAATTTCAACTATAAATCATGCAAGTACAGTTAAAACTGATGGAAACAAAAATTAGTCAACATATAGGGAAAAAAGACAGTAAATGTGAATGGCTAGGGTAAGACTTGATTTAAATAAATTTTGAAAAGCACCTAATCTCTGCCCACATTAATTTTCAATATTATTTTATTAGCACTTATTAAGGTTTTAAGTCAGAATACTGATATGCATTTCATATATGTAAAGTAGATCCAACTTATTACTGTGTATGTTTTCATGTTGGAAGATGAGATAAATGCTTACACTGATGTGGCTGTGAAACAGAGATTTCTACAAACCCATTTTATGAGTAGAAATATTTTCTTCATTTTGTAGTAAAAACTTATTTATTGTTAAATGCATATTTCTTTGTTTTCTTTCTACTCTAAAAGTGCTTATAAAATGGCAATAAAAATAATATTTTCCATCTATTCCACATTTTTCTGGTCTTTTATATTCCATCCTCTCAGATGTAACAGATGTCACAGACAATACACGACAATGCAGAAGATTTTTCTTCTGGACACATCAGGATAATGTAACTGGAAAAATACATGCAAGCTCCATATCACATCCAGGTGAGATTTGATGCTCTCCTGCAGGACAAACTAATCAGTTATGATACTGAAATACTGTATTAATTAATATTTCTATCAATATTCAAACTTAAGCAGATTTGTTTAGATATTAGTGTGCAAATGAACTGCTTACCCAAGATTTAAACAAAATACATTTTTCTGCAAAATACATTTTTCCATCCACTTTGCCTTGTCTTGTTTTATTGTGAAATGGCAAAAGAATGTGTTTCAAAAGTAAAATCAATAATCAGATGTTGCAAGTGTCAAGCTATCCAGTGATGCTTTGCACTAAATCCTTAGTTTGATCTCTCTGCAGTGTTGGCTTAGTCACTCATATTGAAACCAAACACCAAGCAATACAAAAGATGTTTTAAAAATATTAATTTTCTTTAAAATTTCTTTTAGTCAACAAGAAGTCAAGAAGTTCAATTCAGCCTCCTGTAAACAAGATGTATTTGTGGATGGCAATTCCAGAAAAATAAATAAACCAACATGCAAGTCTTGAGCAGGTAGTTGGACACCACTGTTGGTGGGCTGCAGAAAGAGGTGAAAGAGTGAAAGCAGGACATTAATTCCCTTAATTCAAACCATTGTCCTGAAACAGTGTTTTCTGTGCACCCTCTGAGCCCACTGACACTGCAGCCCAGCGAGACCTTTCAGTTACTGCTTCTGCATTGCTTTGGAATGAGTGTACTACAGGAAAATTTGTAATTGAAAATTTTGACTGCTGCTTATTTTTTCAAATTTTTTGTGTTTTATAGTCATATAATTTCATAGCCATACTGTAATTCATTAGCAGATTTTAGAAGATCTTAGTACATCACTGATAATAGTCCACTATTTCTTTAGTTCAAGCCAGTGGTAGATACACTAAGTAAGAGCAGAGGAATCACACTGAGCAACACTTTACTTTCTGTAATTAGTAAGCAGTTTGGTGAAAGAGCACTTCAGAACACTGTGCTTTTTTATGTCTAATTATTTACATACTATGTACTTTAGGACATATCTATGATAATATTGACTCATTTCATCAAGAAACATCTTGCAAATGGCTTATCTTAAAATACAGAATATATGGTAAAGTTAGAAGATAGACAATATAATGCCAGAAAGAAGCACCTAACTGGACAATGTTGGTAGTGAAGTCTGATGTACAGTTTGTAAAGAAAAAATTAAAACTAGCAATTAAGAGGAAGGGAAGATTAAAATAAATCCCTGTTAAAAAATACCAATGAAAATTTGTTTCGGACTGTTGAGGAGATTGCTGGTCTTGGTGCACTGCAGAGACATCAGTGAAGCAGTCCTGAGACAGCAATATTTCATTGCTGACAGAAAAAAGGATTGCTGGAGAAGAAAATAGGATCATTTTAATTTCCCAGATATCCAGTCCTTGTGAGGAGACCATGACATTAATACAATCATTGTGACTTTAATATGGCTGAATGCCAAGCCAAGACTTTCTGAAACCAATTATTGACCGTCTCCTTGCTGATCATGTTCATGAATAAAAAGTTAGCAGATTATATGGTATAATGTTCTTCAGTGGAAAGTGTGGGCAGAGGGTAAGTCTGTTCTGTTCTTCAGGATGATCTATTGTAAGTAGCAAAGTAGAAAAGGAACTAAAGGACTGAACATGCCAAAAATTGTGTCTTAGCTTTTGAAGAAAAGATGCTGGTAACAAACTGCAGTGATTTCCATTCTGATAAGACTTCCATTTGGGTCATTTATATCAAGATAGGTATTAAACATTTTTCCTTCAATATCTTTATATTCAGCACATGTTTGTATCCATGCTTTACTTCTCTCATGTATAGGGTTAATGAGATTATGAATAGTGCCATCACTGTTTTTCTTCAGGTGGCAATGCAGCTGTTAAGAAATGTACTGATTACAAAGCCCTATCCACTTTGAACACTGAGTGGTGCTATCATATTATATATTGCAATTCACTCTTCCCCCTTGGAAACAGGTTGCACCACCTGATAAACCCCATCAATTTTCATTTATTAGATTGCAATTACAGTTATGGTCCTAGTAATAATGGTGGTATCATTGCTATTATTATTATAGTATTGTGCATCACTAAAACTTTGTGAAACCAGAGACCAAATAAGTAAAGTAGCTTTAGTGTACTCATTGTCTGTGCAACTCGAGCATTGAGTAATTGCAGCCAAGTAATGAATTGCAGTAGATGTTCTTATATAAACAGATGGAAACCAGGACTGCTGTGTAGGGAAGCTTTTGAATGACCTATTTCAATTTAATCTAAGAAATTACATATTTAGTATTAATTTAGCATACTGTGGTGTAAGAAAATCTATTGGTTGCATAATGCATATTAATTTTAAAAGCACTGTAATTATTTGCTGACTACATAATATTCATTCCATGGGATACCACAGGGCTGTCTGTTCCTAAGACAGGCATGACTATTCCAGTAATATATGTAGAAATATTACAGATTTCAAAATAGACAAGGCATTCAGAAAGTAATTGTGCATCATCACTAAAATGTGGAACTGATGAGGAAAAGAAAAAAAAGGAAATAGTATTGAAAAACGGGGAAACTCCCTTTCTTTGGGTTGAGTTTTGAGAGATGATGCAAAAGTAAAAGGAATTTTCCTCTGCATGTGATCTCTCTCAGTTTAACATTCAATTTGAAATGCATACAGAAATCTAAAGGATTTCATTTGTAGTCACTGAAATCAGGTGTTTCCTGTAACTAAGTTACAGCTTTTTAGGATACATGTTATCAAATAGTGTTACAATAACAATACTGCAGGGAATTAGTGCTTTTTTTGTTTTAATTTAAATAGTTGTTCTCAAGGAGCTAGTTTCTTGCAGCCAGTCAGGAATAATATGGATACTGCTTGAAGCAGGTTCCATGGCTGGGTGCTGTTACAAAATCAGGTAATGGGGAAATGGCTTAAGTGTGCTACAGAAACTTGTCACCTGCTGCCTCTGCTAAAATAATAGAAGTGAAGAGGAAAATGCCTTCTTAGCATCTCCTCCTCCCTGTCATAGTATGCTAGTGCTGCCTCAAGAAAAATGAGATTTTGGGCAAGAAAAACATGAGCACAGAAATCAGATCACATAAGAACATTTTCAAATATGCTTTTGAGTTTTGATAATTTATTGTTCTAACAGAGGTGAAGATTTATTTGTAAAGACAGAAAAACCAATTGGTATTACAGAATTGGCATTCTTTTTTAGCAGATATGGTATATGTGGAATTTTCATATCTTGTGTTGCCAGTCCCTGCTCTCCAGCAGCAGGGAATTCAAGGCATTTCCAGTAACTTTTATGGTCTTATGCTACGACCATGGACAAAACTTACAGCTGTGACCTATTCATACAGCCCTCAAGATGCACCA
The DNA here is from genome assembly GCA_013398075.1 of Notiomystis cincta. NCBI lineage: Eukaryota > Metazoa > Chordata > Aves > Passeriformes > Notiomystidae > Notiomystis > Notiomystis cincta. The sequence continues at coordinate 16,113 of VZRX01018053.1, read as the reverse complement.
AAGCTTTATGAATGCTGGAACAAGGGAATCAATGCAGACAATGTGCCCAGGCCACAGCAGGACACCTTCAGAAACAGGAAGCATCGATCGTGAAAAGGGCTGGGAAGCAGCGGTAGGCTGGCATTTTACCTTGCAGACTAAGCATTTTAACTTAGGCTTAGCTGTGGCTTTAGCTGCAGCTAGCCATCTGTAAGGGGGTTAGATACACATTGTAAAAACGATGCTCTACGCCTCTTATGCTTAGTGCTCTTCAGGTGCCGATTTCCCCCTAAAATCTGCCCAGAATTATTGTCTATTGTCCACATCCAAAAGCCAGGGGGTCATATTTATTCTCTAAGCAGGAACGTAACTCCTCTGAGACACTTCATTGAGTGATGTATCACATAAAACACCTCTTCTCTCTCCGAGCTGGAAACTAGCTTGTTTTTCATTGCAGGTTTCCAAGAGAGATTCCTAAGATATTAGGGTTAGTCATCAGTAGAAAAAACACACATAAATGCTTGGAAAAGCTCGTAAGGCAAATGTACAATGTTACTACCTTGAATTGCAGCCAAGGACACCATGACTTCCTCTCGGAAACCCTTTTGGCATTGCACGTGTATGAATGAATAGCAGAGGGAAGTGTGGCTTGGCGCTTACTGGAACCGACCCACGCGATCCACGGGAAGGGGCGCCAGGAGAGGGAGCGGGCTGGAGGCGCTGCGGGCAGGAGCGGGGCCAGCGGCCGCCCCTCGCCCTCCATCGTGCCGGCCCTACCCCCGCCCCGGTTCCCCGGGGCTGCCGCCTCCGCCTGGCCGGGGTGCGGCGCGTCACCCCCACCCCACAGCGCAGCCCCCGGCGGCAGTGGGACCCCGCTCCGGCTCCCCATGGCACTGGAGGTCACGGGCAGGCGGCNGCAGCCGGCGGAGGGCAGACGGCACCTACCTGTGGCATGGGAGAGGTGAGTGGCGCCTTCCCGCCCGCGGGTTTGCGGGGTCCTGCCCGGGCTTGGGTCTAAGCTGTCTGGGCTCTCCCTGGAGGTCGGCTGGAGCACTTGAGTAAAAGTAGGTAGGGTGGTATTCGCTTGAGTCTCTTGTCTTCGCTTTTCTCTTTCCTATCCTCGCGGTATCGGAGCTTTCTCTTTTTGTTCTTTTCCTTATGTTTATTGATGTATTTATTTACGTGGAATTAGCATTTGGGGAGCTATTTTACCGACAAGTTTGAGGTTCTCCTCCAGCTTGTTAAGTTCTCTCTCCTGTGCACCCAGCAAGGAAGGAAAATTCGTCTCACATGAAGTTCCATATGAGGTCCCACTTGGTACCTCTGTGGTAACAAAGAAAACATATTGTTCCTAATTTGCTGTGAAAGGTAGTTTGCTGCTGTGTATGTGGAGCAGGGTGAGCTCTAGATGGAGGATTTTCCTCTGTGTCATCATGTCCCTTTGGTTGCTAAGCAGTGGTGACCACATCTGTGGAAAGATGGAAGAAGCACAGAGGAGAGAGCAACAGGAAAAGCCAGGAGGAGCAGCAAAATCTCTCGAGCAGCCTTATCTGCTGGGTATTCTTGTAGAGAATTACCACCACTGCATTAATCCTTCTTGTGCACCTGATACCTTAACTCTAAACTTCTGGCATTCCAGCTTATAGTTCAGGTGCAGCAAAGTTATTTTGTTCAACCAAATTGGTTTGTCTTAACTTTTATAAAGAGAAGTAGTTTATAAAAATGCAATTTATGTTTCCTATAAGTGGCACTGCTTCAGCCTCAAAAAAAAAAGTCTTTATAGGAAAACAAATGATGGAAACAATCCTTGCAAGAAAGTGTGTGGTGATTTATTAAAAGGAAACCCTTTCCCCCTCCTTTTGTAAAATGAGATTTTACTGTTTAACTTGAGGACTCTAATGTATCTAATGTTTCTTTGTTCACCAAAATATTTCATAGTTTCTGCATTATAATAAAAAAAACTTCTAGTCTGAGTGGGATGCAAAAAACCAAAATTAAGTTGTAGAAAGGTAGATTGAATATTATTTCTCCCAGTTGAACTTGCTGAGCTTTAGCAAATATGTGCATTTGAGTTATTAACCAAAAAACAAAACAAACAAAACCAAACCAACCTCCCCCCCCAAAAAAACAACCCCAACAATAACCAAAATAAACCTCCCAAACCCCTAAACCAAAATAAAGCAACCCCACCCAACCCCACAAAAAATGAGTGTTACTGTATGACATGTTTATGATTTGATGCACAGCACCACAGCATAAGGTGTGAATTTTCATATGGAATGAAAGGCAGTTCTGACACTGCCATTTTCATGTCAGCTGTGTGTGTGTCTAAACATTTTTCAGCTTTTAAGTGGACTGAACATTTACTTTAATGGAATCCGATCAGTTGCTGCGTTGTTGTCGTTGTTTGCCAAACACAGCTGTCGTAGGCAAATCGGAGGGATCCATCCTGTTTGCTGGCTCTGATCTCACCGTGAGGAACAGAGGCTTCTTGGCCACTCCTGATGGAAAAGGGTGTGTCAGGGTGGAAGGCAGAGCTCTGTGTGTGCAGCTCACATGGGGACCGGGATGGGCACAGGTGTGTACAACGTGCTGCAAGATTTGCCAAAGCCACGTTGGCCATGAGGCCGTCCAAGGGCTTTGATGTCACCCACCACTTCACCCCCACTCCATCTCTGACATTTCTCTGTGTTAGGGAGTCAAGAGAATAGCTTCATGCATGTAGGCTCTTGTTTTTTTCTTCTTTCTTACATATATTTAAAAATACAGTGGTTTTTAACTGGCCTTCTAAAGGTGTATTTAGCGGAAGTTTATACAAGTGCAGATTTGATGAAAATACAAGTTCTGTGTAAATCTTAGGCATTGATATTTTTATATTATTCCTTAGAGATACAAAAGTAAACATTGCCCTTTCCAGATTTAAAACATTATTCAGTGTTTGCAGATGAAATTCAACAGAGAGAAATGGAAGTGGGTAAAACAGGTTGTTGATTTTTAAACTGCACACATTGAAAGAAATGCTAAATGCAGATAGATAGTGTAAGACATGAACAATTTTGTGGGCTTTTAAACAGATTTTGTTAGCCTAAGGTTTTATTACCAGCATTACAATATTGATATTGACAGCTTTTGCCTTCAATATTTTATTGTAAAACTTGTTTCTCTTATTAGAGACAAGGATGAAGCTTTGAGATAATGTTGAAAATCACTTTTTGTTCATATAAGCAAATATAATTTATTGTTAATACATACATACTACTTATAAGCAGTGATAGCATGAAAAAGACATTCCAGTCCAAAGAAAATACTATACCTGCATCTAATCCTTCAAGAACATGTGTACTCATTTAATTATTTTATAGGGACACTAAGCTGGATGCCTTCTGCAGCATGTCCTTTGGGACTGCACAAGTGCATATAATCCAGAACACATGGAGACAGAACTGGTATAATTTAATCTTCAAAAATGTTTTCCTTTCCTGTTGAAATAAATTGTAAACTCAGCCCAGGACAAGGATGTATTTATCAATAATAATCGCAGATGTTATGCTCCTTAGAGAGGGTTGAGTCATCCTCAGTGTAGAGTGATTGCAGTGGTTGAAGCACTTGTGTTCAAAGCACACTGTCTGCTGCCAGGGAAGATTTGCCATTAATTGTCTTGTTCCTCTTTTAAAGGTTTCTATCACCATTAACTAGTTGATTTCTAGACAGGAAACTAACTCTTTCTCCAGTTTCTAAGTACAGGTTGCATTTTCCTCTGTGATGTAATAAGTTCAGTATAAATAGTTTTCTTAAAGTTTTGGAAGAAATACATTCTAGAAGTTCAGTACCAAAGCAGAAGTTTAAAAGAAAAATTAAATCACTTTGTATGCAGTTGTTGCGTACTAGACAAAGTCCCCCTCTAACAGAAATTTGAATATATTTTCATATGTGAGCAGATAGGTTTAATGCAGTTATTTCCATGAAGTTCTGTCATGTTTTCTGTAAGGATTGGGCTCTCTCTTTGAAAAGCTCACCATGAAATTTCCTTGCCTACTATTCAACAAGTTAAGTAAAGAAAAACAGCAACAATGCTCCAGCAAGACTCTTTTGTGATGTATTTGTGATATATATTAAATGGGAGTCCCTTCTGTATCTATAGTTTTAATTGATTCTTGGTTTATTACTGTGTTGATGAAACCAGTGATGTATAGATCTAGGCTGGGGTTTTTTTTAGCTTAAAACTTTATCTTTCCCAGATGATGCATTTGCAAAATCCTTTTCCAGTGTTATCCTGTATGTTATTTGAGTGGGGCCTGAGTGGCCAAGAGACCTAAAGAGTGCCTCTGTGCCCTTGCAGTGTTACCACTTCTGCAGAGGGCAGCACTTGTTCTCCAGCAGCTGCTCTGTGCATGCAGGGGTGGGCAGTGCTGAGCTCCTCGGGACTGGTGCTGTGCCCAGGTACTTGCCAGCATATAGAGAGATGATGCCGTTTATGCTGCACCCCAAGCAGGAGCTGCCAGGTCATTCTAGCTTTCTTCTGTCCTTTGGGTGCTCCCAAAACCCCACCAAGTTCTGGGACAAAACAGGCAACCCCTTTGTGTTTGACTCCCTGTTTGGCTTTGTGTCTGGACAAGTATGATTTACTGAACACATTATCTTGGTATGAAAATGGGTAGATAATCAGTGATGATATACTACAGAGGAAAAATAACCAAATACAAGCACAATCTTCACACTCACTTTAAAATTAAATCAAAGTGCATGTAACTTTACAGTGCTTTTATAGATACCTTGCTACAGTATCATTGATAAGGGTCTTTTTTTGTGCCTTAAGTATGAAATATGAAATCCTATTGTGTTCATTATTATATCTCCAGGTTTCCTGAATGTATAATATATCTTAGAATATTTACAACACCCCTGGGAAATATTTTGCCCAACTATTCTTACTGTATATAAAATAAGTTATATACCAGGAGTTAGGCTACTGCAGATTGTATAAAGGTTGATCTTTCCCTTCCTACTGCATTTGCATAGTTCTTTTCTTTCCACAATTTCTTTAGTAATTCTTGACTATTTCACACCTCACCTCCCTTACCAAAGCCACCCTTTCCTTCTGATGTACCCCCTGCAGCTGCCTCCACCCACTGCCCTGATTTCCCTCCCAGGTGAGACACAGTGGTTCTGCTCTCATGCTGCACGTGTAGAGGAAATGTTTGGTATTTGATCAGACAGCAGCCAGGAAAGAGCTTTTTGTTCCTAGTAGCCAAATAATTAATGTGAATATACTTCTTGGCCATCTGGCTCGCTCAGCTAGCATGCAAATTCTTTATAATAATGAGAAATGTGCCTTCTGAGCAGCTGGCCAGCCAGTGAGGAAATGTTTATTTTGAAGGTCTGCCACCTAGCAGGGACCTGTGCTTCTTTGCCCTAAATCTGTCAGTGGCTTCTCTGGGACCTGCTGCCTGGGAGCTGCACGTTTGCTCAGTGTTGAGATTGTGGTTGCTCAACAAGGGGTGTGTTTTAATGTGCTGGCTCAGCATTTGTATCTCCACCCTGATTCTGTCTGGGAATCCTTCTCTTACAGCAAGATCTACATTCAAGAGAAAACATCAAAGGAAATTAAATAAATTAAATTTATTAAATTAAAAATTCAATTATTTGAAAATATGCAGTATTTTCAGAGTTTTTAGGATGTACAGCCACATTAATTGGTACAATAAGAGACAGAAGAAAGCATTTAGAATGCGTTTATCTACAATTTGTTTATAAAGGCTTTGCAGCATTCTGTTGGAAAAATCCCCAAACCTTCTGATTTGCTCCCAGTTTTACTGGATTTATTCATCTGGTGTTTTAAAGTTTAGAGGTTTTTTCCTACCTCAGTAGTAGGTGGGGGAAAGAGAAGGTTATCCCAGAGCTGAATTACTGGACAGACTACTTCTAGTATTGGTTGGTTTTGATTCCATACAGGCCAACCAAGGCAGGAGGAAAGAGACAGGGGAGTTGAACAACTGGAGCAGTGAGGTGGTAGTTACTGGGGAAAATAATGTGTGAAGGCACTACTTAGGCAAACATGTCTATAGAAAGACCTGTGAGGACAAAGGAACCTCATATTTGGAATCCTCATATTAAGTGTAACATGAAGGTGACAGCTTTCCATACAAATCCATCAAAATCTGAAAGGTCTTTATTAAAATAGATACCTCAGGTTCAGCAGTCAGAGAGATCTCATCCAGGAATAGAGCCCCTCACAGCCTAGGACATACCAATTTTCATGATATAATTTTTTTTCCTTCTATCCCAATGAAAATACAGTTTGTTTTCTGTTACAGTACTTCTGCTGGGACTTGGACTCTAGATTTTGTGTAGAACAGTGGTGGGAGCTTGCCTGACCCCTCCCTGCAGGCAACCCCATTAGCTACAATAGTATTGATCAACACAGCCAGGATTTCTTCCATAGCCTACACAAGACACTTCCAGGCATGTAAATACATGACATGGTGGACTACTGTGTTAGATAACTTCGAGTTCTCTATTGTATACTACTTTTATTAAGAAAAACATATTAATTAACTTACATTTGGATTCAGATCCTATTTCCTGGAAGCTTATTTTTCTGTTTGCAGGTTAACTGATGTATTTTTAAGGAGTTACTGCATTGTCTCTTGTTAAAAAGATTATACAGGTCTTTTAATAAACAGAGCTCTTGACTTCTCTCAAATTATTTAGTTCATTAATAATATGATCCTCAGTTTTGGTGGGAAAATATACTTCAAAATTGGAGTGATGCCTTGTACAACTTTTAAAGAATTTATGAGGAAGTAAAACCAATGAGAATTGCTATGATAATTTTCCTTTACAATCTTAAGGACTTAAATCTTATTATAGGTCTTTCAAGTGATGTATCAACTATCAGTTCTTTTTGTTAGACAAAGACTGTCATAGACAAAAGAGATTTAAGATGTTTTAGAGATATTTAATAATATTTTGTAGAAGTTTCTGTGGCCTAGTAAAGATTATTTAGATTAAATAAATTGAATGAAAGAAGAGTCCTTTTGTCTGGAGCACCTAATAGCCATGATCACCTGTTTTGTCTTTCTTTCAATTAAACACCCATCTCCATGTAAAAGCTTCCAGTGAGCACACATCACCAGCTGTTTTTCTGAAAGTGGTGTTTCAGTGCTGCCCCTCTGGTTTCTTTCACACGGTGAATTTTCTGGCTCTTTTTTAAAAGCTGTAACATTATTTTTATAATGAGTATGTATTCACTTCTAGTTTTAGAAAGTTGTACGTGAATTTGCAAATACTCATTTCTTTTTTTTTCTTAAACTCATAGATTTGTGCTTTTGGCTAAGCTAAAAAGAATGATGTGGATTTAAGAGATGCAAAGAAGTGAGGGGGAAGGAATGCAGGCACAGACTAATAGGATATTCCCCTCTCCTGATGAATACTTGATTAAATTATTTATTCCTACTCTATGACTGGGAAGGAAGAAACACAGAAGGGTTTTAAGCCAAATGTCATTCCCCAGTGCTGACAAAGTACAGTGGCTCTGGTGGTCTGGACTGAAACAGCTGTTTTCTTTTTGTCTGAAATAGAAAATGGCAGCATATTACATACAAAAAAGAAAATCACTTTTTTTAAACCAACTGCTGCACTTTACATCCTGCTCTTTTAATGACTGTTTTCTGTGAATGCCTTGCAATTCTGTTTTGTATTGCACAACCACAATGTAATTAATCGCTGCTTTCTGCAGCAAGATAGCAGCTCAGGCAAAGACTCCCTTGTTATAGGGAACTGTGGACTACTGCACCTCTGTTAAGAAAAGTTGTGTGCCTACAGCAGGGAACAAGATCAGAGGTAATTTTGCTTGGGTTTAATTGGTTTTTGGGGAGGGAGAATTTTTTCACTCTCTCTGCCCATATGCTCATGACTATTTTAATTACTGTTGCTGTAGGTCTGTTTTCCAACATCTGCCTGTAGGTTGCCCATACTCATCTGGTGCTTTGTTGTGCAAAATAAATGGTTATCATTGGAAGTGTCATTTCTGAAAGTATTCCTAATGATTTAGGAATCTGAATTTTATGGCTCTAGTTTTTATGATGAACAAATCCTGATAACTATCAGGGCCATCATCTCTGGATGTCTCCTGTGCTGATCTTGCAATAGCAATAAAGAGGGGACTCTTATCAAGCTCTTTCCTATGTGGGAAGTGGGACCTTTAATGATCAAAAGGGTATTTAGCTCTCTGAACTGGAGACAGGGACAGGCCTGTCGTCACAGGCACACAGAGACAGCTTTCACCCCATCAGGTTGCTCAGAGCCCAGCCCACTGTTGTGTTGAGCCATACCAAGTGGGTTTGTTCAGAAGGGTTATGACTTGCTGAGTTCAAGGCAAGTGGTTCCAAGCCAGTAGCTAGTTCTGTGACTTCTGAATAAGTATTATTCCCAGACACAGACACGTTTCTATGTCATTTTTTTCTTCTACCAAGTGAAACACCCTGATAAGGCAGTGTGAACTTGGCAGATTTCTTTTTTATGTAGTCATGCTGCTGATAAAATGCTGGCAAACATTTTGAATATTTCACTATTTACGAAAGCTAGGTCAGTAAAACTATTAACTTTGTCTCCTTTTTCTTAATCATTGAATTTTTAAGCATGCTTGGGGAAAACACAGATATTCTAACCTGAAGTGAAAAAGAAATTTTGTTTCAATTCTTTATATGTTGTCAGTGACCAGAAGAAGAGATTGCACCAGAACATTATATTTATCTTTGTCTAAAGATTATAATGAAAAAACTCATAGAAGTCTATCCTTTTCTTTCTGATCTTCAAGAATCTTTTATATTTAATTGCTGAACATTGCTTCTCATTGTACAAGCAGTGACATCTTCTAAAATAGATTTTCAGTCAGGTAAATTGGTTGTAGAATTTCCCTGGCTAGATTCTTCTAGTGCTATTAATGGTAATACTTCATTAATAATTGTCAATATCTCAGTATTTTTCAATAATCTGATGTGAAATAGTGTTTTACTGCTGCCTCTCATTCATGGAAATTGGTATCAGCCAATGCTGTCTTGATTTTGAAACTCTAAATTTAAATGCAGAGGGTAAAATATGTTCAGTGGGGAAAAAAAGTCAGTTATGAAATTAAATTAATATTTGTCAATTGTCTTTCCTTTTTCATTCAGCAAGTTTTAATTTCTTTTAGAGGATACCATCATATCTGTTTATTTGTTCATCATTTCCTCTGCAGGTGCAAGGGTAGCAGTAACTTTGGAGTTTTGTTTTATAATAGCTTAATCTAATCCAGTTCATTTTTCTTGTCCATAATTTTTGTTTGCACAATCTAGAACAGGAGTAATTTTCAAAAACAAGTAAATAAGGAAAGTAAGTGAAAATATGAGATGTTTCCAACTGTTCTTTAGTCTCAAGTGCTGAGGGTTTTGTGTGAGAAAGTCTCTTATTGTATTCTTGCCAACTGGATGTAATGTCAGATAAATTTGAATGCAGACCTGCCTCGCAGTATAAAGCCAAGAATAAAAAGGAATGAAGGAGGAAAAATGCTTCAGAAAATAAAGACTTTTGAGTTCAAACCTTGGAGGAAACTACTGCCAAATTTGCCTTGAAATTCTGTTGTTCTGGCTTATGGTGACATGAATGTCTGAAAATGACTGATAGAGACTAAGAGAATTACCATTGTTTGTAGGAAAGACTTGGTGCTCATAAGAAAAAATTTCCTTTTAAAAATAATTACACCCCTGAACAAAATTGAGCAAAGCAGTGTAGTAAACCCGGGGCTTATTTGTTTGTGAAAGAGGCCTGTGGTTATCAAACTAGTTTCACCTTGACACTTTCTAACAGCTCGAGTTCAGGTAACCTGTTTTCCAAGTTTCTTTCACAGTCTCTTTTCCCTTTGTCTTTCATTGGTGATAGGAAGCAGTTCTGTATTAAAATGGTTCTGATTGTTACAATGTGGAGAAAAAAACAAAGGAAATGCTCTCTAGCTCTTTACTTTAGCCACTGGCATAGTCTTGGATTTAGTTTGGTTAACATTTGGCTTAAAAATGATGATGATGGGGATGCCTGGTTTGTTTGGTTTGTTTTTTGTTTTTTTTTCTCATGAACTTGGCATGAGGAACAAGGACATCAATGCTCCCCCTAATTCTGTTATGTCCACTCAAGTGCTATGCTGTTTGTAATTTTACCGTGTTCTGCAAGTTCCTCCATTGCAGTTAAGATGTCTATATTTTGTGTGTATATTTTCTGCTTCAGCTAAAGGAGTTTCTTTGAATTTCCAGAACATTTTGATTTGTTTGTACCCTCGTTGCACCTTTGCTTGATGGGTATTCCTGTGGCTATTTCATAGGTACTGAGTCAGAGAGAGGACATGACCTTACATTAGTTTTCGTATTTATAAAAAATAGTGGTTTTTGTAAACTCACAGAAAGGCACAGTAAGTTAATTTTTAATAAAGTAAGTGAACTTTTCATATAATGTGCCATATAAATTAGTTTGGACAGAAGATGCAGATGACAACTGACAAGATACAAACCAGTAACATACTATGGAACACAAGTCACAGGAGGTAAGGACCAAAGCAGACATGTAAGAGAAACTTCATTCTGTGACAAAGCCTTGACAATGGACTTCCATCTAAAAGTCCTGTCCAGAGAATGAGATATTTTGGAGTGACACTAATGCCACTGTTCAAACTGCAGCCAATCACAGAATGGGTCAGCTTGGAAGGGACCACAGAGTGTCATCTTGTCCAGCCTCCCTGCTCAAGCAGGGTTATCCCAGAGTACATGGCAATCTGTACAAAAAAAAGGATTTACTTCTAAATAATTGAATCAGCATGAAAACAAAAAACCAAGCAAGCAACCAAAAAATGAACAAATGTAGTTTTAAATGCCATCAGGTTGTCAAGTGTTCCCACCTACTCCAGCTTTTCTTCTCATACTCTCATGTTCATTGGGAAGCAGACAGTGAACTTTGTCAGTGAGGCTGACAACCTAAAAGTCTCTTGTGAAACACAGCATTGTGTTTCAGGCTGTTGAATTGAAAAGAATAATTGAAAAGAATAATTGGTATTGAACTCTCATTTCAATTTTACAGGCTTATTCTGCTTCTGTGGCTTTTTTAATGGATGTCATTAGCCAACAAATTTTTCTGATAAATACAAAAATTCAGTAATATACTGGAAGGAGCAAACCCCTTTTTGAACCTAACAGGTGAACCTTTTCAAGAACATCCTGCCATACATCTCTGTGTTGATGTAGGCTGATGCCATTTTCCACTTTCCGTGTGTTTGCAGGAAGCCCTAGAATGGATGTGGGAATTTTGCCCCCATGTAGCTATAAACTGAGCCAGGTTTACCACTCACCCCAGCCTGTATCCATTTGCAGAACAGTAGCTGAGTCTTTCTAGGAAATTGGACCAGCACAGAAAGTAGACAGACTCAGGTTACACTAATGAGGCCATTAAATGAGATATAAAGAGCCTGTCTGGCCAGAACGAGAACGGAAAGAGGTCTGACTGTACTCCTTGCTTTGTCTTTTACATTCTGCAGCCAGTTTTTACATTCTGTGTATTTACTTTGGTGGGAGAGTTCCTTTCTTCCTCCCCCTGCCTTCCTCCTCCTTTTCTCCTGTGTTCTCCCACTGGCCAAAATGCAAAAAAAAAAATCTTTTCCAAAATTTGAGGAAGAAGACCTGACATAAGTGGTGTTTGCAGGCTAAAAAGCTCATGACAAAGCACTAACAAAGCACATGGGCTTTCTAAAATCTTCCAGATGATATGTCTGTTCAGTTATGCCCTCTGACCATTTTACAGAAGTCTTCATTTTCTTAGTGGAAAATCGAAGTGCAATGACATGACTGTGTTTTGAAATAGAGACCTGTAATAAAATTCCATCATGTTTATTAGGTCATAATACCAATGTGATCCATAATAGCAAATAAAGATTGCTTCACAATTTCAGCAGTTTTCAGTCAATGGAAAAAAAAATTCACTTATAGGTAGATATGTTCTTTTATACTATGCCCTAAATGATAATGTTTTGAGCTTTCTGGTAGATATAAACCAGACAGTGTACATTTTAAGAACTTGAGAACATTTTTTTTACTGTTTCAAAGCTAGTGAAACATAGGTTTCTGTTCTGTAGTGTGTTACTAATTTGTATCTTGTTAGTTTTTTATAATTATTCAAGAGGACTTTTCTAATATAAAAAAATCTGTTTTTTAAACTTTGATTTGGGGAGGATTAAAAAGCTCATTCAATTTAAATTCCTAATTCCATTTTGTTGTTCAGGGGGAAACTTTCAGCAGCATTTTTAAGGGAGCTGTAATGCTTTTACATCATTTATCACTGTGGCGTTGTAGTGGTGACTTGTGTTAGTGATGGCCCACTGGTGAAGCAGAACACAAAAAGGAGAATGAAATTGTGATAATAGGCAAGCAATAACCTACAGCAATTATTCCAGAGCTCCAACTACAAGAATATGAGCCAGAAGGCTGGAGCCTGCAGCTGGTGCTGAAGGCTGATAGACAGCTGGTAAAAGAAGCCTGGGCTTGCATGAGGAGCAAGTTGGAATGTGGTGGGTGGAGGATTGACTGAGGGACCCTGGAGAGACCCAGCGCAGGACATCAAACACATCCCTTGAATATACTTGCACTTAGTGTAGGTTATAAAAGGTAACCTTAGCCTCCTTTTGAGCTGGATTTTGAACTATGTACCTTCAAAAGGTGCCTACCAAGCTATATTTTCCTCTGATATCTACAATCTTACTTAAGTTATTATGAATTCAACACCAAAACTTTTATCACAATTTTGCTTTCTTTTTTCCCTCTAGCTGCACTTGATATAAACTATACATTTCTGCTTCAGACATGACATACACATTCTTTGTGTTAAAAAAACAAACAGGATGTTGTTTTCTTCTAGCTTTCATGAAATTGGTCATAAATCAGAATAATACTGCATTAATGAAAGTTATTTCTCTAAACACAGTGTTAGTACAGTCTTGGGGATCCCAGTACATTGACTTTAATCTGATAGAGGTAAGGCACTCAAGATAATTTTAGTTTTAAATCAATTTTACAGTGAAGTTATCAGAACGATAACAAAACTGAACCATTTCACTGTGTAGTCTAAAAAATTTATAGCGAGAGGTTCACCTGCATAAGTTGCAATAAATCACCTAGAGGTGGTATCATATACAAACTTTGAGTGATTTACTTGGAGCATTCTGATAAATGTGGCTCCACAGATGACACATGTAAGAGCCAAACTAATGAAAAATCCCATGTACGTGGATGTGTGCAGTTTCTTTGCTGTGCACAGTGTTTATGTACTTTTTCATATAATTGTGTTTAATTTATTTAGTACTGTATTAATAATTCATTAATACAAACTTACGAGATCTGAGAGAATTGTGCAGCCCTTCTGATTTGCTGCTGAGGCAGTTTCTCTGGGGAGTAAATGAACTTTCAGGGGATGTATTTTACTGGTTCAGCAATGGATTCCCTGGGGAAATTCTAGCACCTCGCTATAAAAAAAATGAAAGAGGCTCTCAATTTCGTTCCCTGTTCCCGGAACTACAATTGTGGGAATCCGGCTGCTACATCCTAAGGAGTTCAAATAGCTAAAACAAGTTTAAGTGGTGTATTCTGTTTTGTGACTAACAATTATTGGGTAATAAGGACTCTGTGTAAAAAAATAAACTTATCCTTTGTGATGGCTGCCCTTCCTTCATGCTCTCTTTCAGCTAATGAATGCAAGGAAAATAAACACTGCACAAGTACCATGATTATTTGAAAATATGTGTAGAGGGTATTGTTTCATAGCTTAATTTCTAAGCAGCTACAGTATATTATTATCTAGTATCCATTGAGATATTTCTTTTTTCTGTTTCTCTTTTAAGCATCAAAACAAGGAGTTAGATACATGCTTATTTCAATCCACAGATAGAAGTAATATTTAAAAGTTTTGATGGTTGTCGTTGCTATGAATTTATACAGAAAGAGTATCCAAACTTATAAAGATGATGGTCATAATGTAATAACTTGGTATTACCGTCTTTGGTGTCCTAAAAAAGTGTTTTGGAGCAAAGGTCACCGGCCACACATTATCAGGGTTTTGTGATGGAAACTATGTAAAATCTTACTTTGTCATAAATGTGTTAAATGACACGTACATAGCAGCAGAAAATTGAAGAAGCAATCTGGAGAAATCAGGAGGAAAACACCCAACACATTGATAGTGAAACTTTGCAAGACTGAACACCAGGATTTACAAAAACAAGTCTGCCCCACAATGTAGCATAAACACAACAAATGTAAAAATAATTTTCAGTGACTGGTGTCATTTATGTGACTCACAGAAAAGATTCACTGAACTCATTTCACCAGCTGAAAATTCTGAGAGAAGAATTTTTACCGTAAATACATGAAAGTAAGAAGCACTGATGTGCTGTTGAAATGAATAGCCTTAGTGTAGAGCAAATCTGATATAAACTTGTCCTTTGATTTTAAGAGGAGTTAGCAGGCTGAGAAAGCTTTGAATTAGGGTTATTATGCAGAGAGTTGGCTACATAATTTATTTGGACCTAACTAGAAGCAAGGTCTTGATGTTTTGAGCAGTGTTTTTTTGGTCTGGAAAAATGTCCAGGCAACCATGCGAATAACAGAAATATCATACTTGAATAAAAATATGTGTGTATCACATTGCTGGCAATATAGCATGTTTTTCACAGTTCTTCCAGGCCTTGCCAATAGTAAAAAACTCTTACAGTTTTTCATTTGCTATGTGTTGGCTCTGTTCCAAGTTGACTGCTTGATACATGGGGATTGGATTGCTTGTTTGTGAGGATTGAATTTCCTACATCTGCACCTGATGAATGCATTTTCTGACATAAAGGAAAGACAAACTGATCTGCCTCTAAGTGGTTGCAGATTCTAAAATTGGGATTATATTAGAGAAATCGTCTTTTTTAAGATCAGCTGTAGCATCCTCTATCTTTTAAACATTTTTAATTCCTGCAATATTAATATTTTTTTATATCATCTGCATATTACTATAAGTTCATAAATTGAAATCAGAGGCTACTGAATTGAAAATAGCTAGTTTAGAATACCCTTGGAATTGATACAGGTCATGTAAGGCAAGTTTCATATGAGGAGTAGAATCCTTTAAACTGAGCAGAAATAAATTCTGTCTTCCATAAGAATTTATTTTGATTTTTAAAGTTATTTTCATACACAAACTATGGTGAATGAAATCATTTACAGATAAGACAATGACATGGTAAAATATTTCCTTTAAAAATCAGCTGTCCCACTTTGTGCCAATGAATAGCACTATCTTTTATTGAGAAGTATGAGGGGTGAAATGTAGCATAGGTCTAATCTATTCAGTCTCAAAGCAATAAATAATTCAGAAACCTTTTAGTTCTTATTGATGTTTAAGAGCAAATGCTTTCTAGATCCAACCACTGTCCTAAGAATTTTCTGGATTTGTATTATTGCCTCCTGCTTTGCACACAATCACAGAATTGTAATATTGACATAGCAGTAATAAACACAGCTTATTTGCTGTAGAAACTGAAGGCTCCATCACTGCATAATGACAATTTAGTAGTTAATAGAGTAAGTGTTAGTTCATATAGTCGAATTCAATATCCTTGGAAAAAAATTGTATTCTTTTATATACAGAAATGCATAAGAAAGAGCATAGCAAAGAAAATACCTGTAAATTTGCTTATGGCACATCAGATTTGATCACTTGTCTAAATAAATTCCCCTAAACATCTTTACCTGACTGTCATGGTAGTGGCTTCTTATAATGAAGTCTCATACATGTGAGATTTAGATGTTTTTTGAGAGTTAGTAATTTCAGTAATATGGCTTTTTTAGTACACTGAAAGCTTTATTTGAGTTACTCAAATAACACTGAAATGTACCACAGCACAGAGAACATCGGAAATAATACTGTAAAAATTCCCTGGAAAACGTTCAGATAAAAATACTGTGTTTGGGAAACATATTTTGTCAGTACTGAGGATTTGTTGCTGACTGGTTTGGATCTAAGCTTGACCATAATTTTTGCAAATATTAAAATAAATATAGAAACACGTGTATATATATATATATA
>VZRX01018052.1:242495-297000 GCA_013398075.1 Notiomystis cincta | reverse complement strand
AGCCTGTCCTGGGGCCTGGGGTTATCCTTCCCCAGGTGCAGGACCTGGCATTTGCCTCTTCTGGATTTCAGACAGCTCCTCTGCCCACCTCTCCACNGGCTAGTCCTCCCAGCTCTGTGTCCCCCCCCCCCCCCTTCACCCTAGGCACTGATTAATACATTAAACAATTAAACAATCCTGGGGCACACCTCTGGTGACAGGCCCCTAGCAGACCCTCTAGGATGTTCAGGTGCTGATGGGGAAGAGGAGATAAAGCTTTCAGCCAGCTGTCACAAACAGCACCATGTTAATCACGGCCAGTCAATAGGAAAACTCAAAGGCAGAAAGAACTCAGATACTGTATTTAAAAAGAAATAAGAAGTTTGGCTGCTCACCCGCACTGAGACTTGACAACACCACAGAAAGCAGCAGCACAGTAGACTCTGCATATCCCTAAAACACAGTTTCCTCTTCTTCCATGAAGATTTCGCCGGAATGTTTTGCCAAGAGTTCCTGTGCATGGCACTTCCCTTTTTTTGTTAGTGGCACAATGCCACCCATGTCACACTCCTGTTTGTGGCCCTTTTACACAATGCAGGTTTTGTCACCATGAATTGCAATGAAATGCACATATTATTTGTTTCATGAGACTGTTCTGACATACATTGAAATAGTAAAAGGTGCATTCTGTGTATTTAAGAGATTAACAGATTTTATTGTTTTCTAAAATATTTTACAATACAGAGACCCAAACCAGTAATTCCTGACAATTTTAGCAACTGTCCTGTGGATGAACAAATATGTTGGTATGTTTTTGTTGACAGACATATACATACATCCACTTTCTAAGCTTGCACATTTGGATTCACTGAAAATGATGACTAAATATATCTATAAGCTCAAAAAGCAAACAATAAAGTCCAAGATTACCAACAGTGTTTTATAGTTACTTCGAAAAAGATTTGTTAACTTAATTACAGTGTAGCTTCCTAACATGGCATATCTACCTACCTGATACTTATTTTTAACACAGATCTGCTGTAATTTTACAACCCAGTTTTCAATGTCACAAATGCATATTTGACACGACTACAGCTGGCCGAGTTGTAACTGCAAACAAATGTGGATTTTACAGTGTTCTGCTACAATAACCCACGTATGGACTAAACCTAGTTTATATTTTGACTCAGTTTATCCACAAATACTGATTTTGAGTATATTAGTGTATTTACTGTACTTCTGAAAAATCTAATCACAGAATACTTTGGCTATGGTACAGTAATGAATATGGCAGGAAAGCAGATTTAAATATACCTATAATTTAAACTCTTAAAATAGTCTAAATCTTATTGACACCAAAAGGCTTGATAACTAATAGTCATGCTCTTCATATTTTGGAATATCAAATTGTATGTACATATACACAACATAGATAAGCTCTTAATAAAAGCAATTATTCTATTTTACAGTCTTCTCTGTTCAAGATAATCAGCCTTCACAGATTTAACATTTCAAATTACCCAAAAATCATTAGCAGTTAAAAGGAGATTTTTTTTCCCTGCAAATGTATGCTGGAAATAGCCACTCTTCTGGGGCTTATGCATAATTTATATTTCCTTTGAATGCCACTTAAGATCTAGATGGAAAACTCTTAGTTCAAGTGTCAACCCATGTAAAAAACATTCATAATAGAATTCCAACCCATGACACCTGCAGATATCTCTGCTACAAATAACCTTCTGTAACAGATATTTATTAAATACAGTATTTTGTTTTACAACTCCATTTACAACTTCAAGCCATGCTGACAACACAGAAAGATTACTACAACATGGAAAGAGCTTTCATTCAGTCAAATGGTGACTAAATCTATGTCATAATTTAAGTATTAATTGATAAAGCATACCAAAAGGTGCTTGACTACATAGTATTTAAATAAAAAAATACTGCATCTTTCAGACATTGATAAGAACAAATAAAAAATTAACTATAATAATCTTTAAAATTCAAGTTGCAAGTTACTGAAGGTCACTTAAAATAACTGATTAAACAAAAGTGAGCGTAAGCCACTTAGCTGGGGTAGGATGAGGCATAAGCATAGAAAATGTAAAAATGTTTAGGATCCAGAATAACAGACCATGTGGGAAGAAAAAGTTTTAGAAGAATTTTTCCTATCATACTATTTTTTCAACCTAACTCTTTTCCTTTGCATTGTGTACAAGTTGTGAAAACCACGTCAAGCTTTTGTCTTTAATTCAGCCTTATTTCAGCATCAAGCTCTCACCTTTTCATCAAAATATATACACTCTATACATCCACTCAGTTTTCTGTCACTTTACCTAAATACACTGTACAGGCTTACAGAGCTCTTGTGACACTTCTGTGTTTATTTTGTCCCCTGTCACTGGATTGGTTCCACATAGTTTGCTGGGTATAAACCAACTTGTCCATTGTCCAGGCGTCCTTTGCACCAGCCCTGCTCATCCTCGTTCTCCATTTTGGTTAACTCATCCCCTGAAGAAAAGAAGGAACATTGTCTCCAGCTTAGTGCAAGTCAAAATAAATATTTAATTAGGTTAAATGTCTTAAGGTTTTATGGGAAACATGGAAGAAAACGCTACAAAGATTAACTCTGAATTTGCTTCCTAACTTACTGCCTATCCATTCAGACATTTATGAACTATAAAATAACTTCATTTTGACTACAATGCACATCTGATCTTGTGCATCCTCAGGGAATACTTTGACTGTCAAGAGTCTGCAGACTCCAGGATGCTCCATAGGAGCAAATGAAGCTCCACCTCAGCCAGACAAAAAAGGGTATATTGAGTAACAATTATTTCCTCCTGTGCAACTTACTTGTGTCACATGATTTCCCTAGATAAAACTGATTTGTGTTTTATCTTAGCAATAGGAAATAGATGATGAAGATATTAATCACTTATTACAGTCCTAAAGAGTAGAGAGTCTTGGTGTCATTTAGGAAAATATAAACTACTCTAAGGACTATAAATTTTTTGGTAAAAATGGACAAGCTTCATACTAAATCTTCTCAAGACCCCTGTCTTTGTAGCTTTTCTCTATGATAAAAAGGTTAAAGCTTCATGTCCTCTAGTTTTTAAGTTTATCAGAAAACTAATAAAAGCCCATTACGAACAAATGTTTGGCACTTCAGACTCTGCTTGGTTTATGAAGACATTTTACAATTTTTTTCCACTTTTTCTAGTGCTTCAGAATGAGAGTGTACAATTCCAAAGCTTCTATGAAGTGTGTGCTAATAAAGAGTGGAAACACAGACTACCATAAGTTCCCATTTCAATGACGCTATGCTCCAACAAATGCATTTGTATCAAAGTTTGGGTTTGGAAACTCGGTGATCCCAGAGGTCTAAGAAAATATTAACACTTTTTAGTGTCATCTGCACAGCAGTTACAATGAAACCACTGTGATGATAAAACCAGCATACACAATAACATTCTGACAACATTGCAAGGACAACATTTACTGTCACTATTTATTCTCAGCCACGGAGAGCCATGGGAGGATGAGAGAGACATATTGTAAATAATTAAGTCCCATTCTCTTACATGATTATAAAACCTCTCATAAGATATGAATAAAATTATTCTTGCTCTTTGGAAGCCTCCCACAACTGTTTGCCAAGAGAAAACCAAAAGCAACAGATGTAAATGTACTCCACTAATAAAATTGAGTTTCATGTATTAAAGTACATTTACTGGCACTGTGCAGAGCATATATTCTGTAACACGTAATGTACCTAGAACCATTTTGTAGGGGTCGCAGGGCTTTAGTCTCCTTTTTTTTTAGGCATTTTCCCCATAAAAAAGACTCCTAAGAAATGCTAATAATGATACTTAAGGAGTGGCTAAGCCGGAGGGCATCTGGGTGCAGCACCTCTCTCTCAGGGGGTTTCTCGGGGAGGGGCCGAGATACCGCGAGGGGTGGGGCCGGTAAGAGCCAGGACAGGCAGGGGCAGCAGGGCTNGGGAACCATCGCACCTGCCCTGCCCAGCGGAGCCACAGCGCCCCTGCTGGCCGGGACCGGAACTGCACCAAGGGGAAGGTGCCTGACACCTGAGAGAAGGCTGCCAGTGGGTTCTCTGGGTCTGGTTTTGTTGTCACCGTTACAGTTGTTGCCTGTTTACCTCATATAAATACTTAGTAAAGATCTGTTATTCCTATTCCCTATCTTTGCCTGAGAGCCCCTTAATTTCAAAATACTAATGATTTGGAAGGAAGGGGGTTTACACTTTTCATCTCAAGGGAGGCTCCTGCTTTTCTTGGTAGACACCTACCCAAACCGTGACAGTAGGCAAATTCTTGGAATACTGAAGGAGATGTCATTTGAGAATATCCATGTACATTTGAATAAATCCTTAAAATGCACTAATCCTCTGCTGACAGCTGCTTAGGAGCCTGGGCATATCTAGAGGAACACAGGATTGAGCACATTTTAAATTGGCTCCCACCTGACCTGGTGAGTTTTTTCCTTAGTCTTTGGTAGGTTCAATGTAAAGTTAGTCACACTAACACTTCTGCCTTAAAACTAACTAGTCATCCCATAATTCAGCATCTGTAAGGGGCTTCATGGTCTAGCACATCATCCCTTTCCTACAATTTTATCAATCCCATAATTTGATGTTGTAACACTCTTTAATGCTCTTCCTTCCAAGTACTGAACTCTTTTCAAGTGAAGTCTACACACATCTCTCAGTTCATACTTTGTTCTTACAGACCTCACTTTAAGACCCACTTGGTTCAATGGTTTAATGCAAGTGACACAGCTGGTGCTCCAGCATGGAATACCTAACTTTGTTTTTAGTCATTACATCTGGGTCTACAAGCACTGCACAAGTCTGCCAAAGGAAGACTCATTACTGTAAACCCTTGCTGCTTCACAGCTACCAAACATATTTCAAGAGGATTAGCATGCTGCCACCTCCTGCTGCGAAAAAGCAGCAGTTAAAGTCTATAGAATGAAAAACAATTTTTGGCTTGTGTGCATTCCACAGAAGGTACTAGATATTTTGTTACTACTGTACTTCTATCAGGGCACAGTTCAGCAAAGTTCATGGACAAATAACCCAATCCTCCACTCTGGAAGCCTACAATACTTGTCTACAACAAGGAAGAGTCAGATGTTCAGTGGTTTCACTAATAAAAACAGAAGGAGGTGAGTTAAAGGCAGAGCACCACCATCTGAGCTGGGGGGCTTTTTGGTTCAGAAAGTGCATTTAGAATATGACCTGGGGACACACTGTTCTGAGCATCACCCTTCTCCCATCAGCAGAGCAGGTGTCCTGGAGTTCCCTGATTAGCTACAACATCGACTGGTTTGCTAACTTTAGCCCTAATATCCACCTAAGAACTACAGCAGGTGGTATAGAAATAGCATACTTCTTAATAACCCCAGCTGCAAGGGAGGCAGAACCAAAAGCTTTCTGGAGCTTGTGTTCAACACTTGAATCCTGTTTTTCTATTACAATTAAATTGTTATTACAGGAGATGGGAATAAATGGCAAGCAAATGGGAAAAGAGACAAGCTCAAAGAGTGTCTCTCTCTCATTTACACAAACTGAAATTCTTTTTGCTAAACTACTCCTGCAGTCTTGTTCTGGAATTCCTGGTTGGAAATTGTCTCTGGCAATTCTGGGCAAGACTGTCGAACAACTGGCTTGAAAGGCATGAATGGGGGCTTGAAAGGCATGAATGCCTCAGTTGGAGGCAGCAGCACCTGCAGTGTTCAGTCATCACACCCTCATGTCACCTTGCTATGTGATAGGTCTCCCCCTTGCATCTATTCTGTTCTTTCAACTCCTGCAACAGTGAGGGAAAAAAGGGTTTAGGACTAAAGGGAGATACACACCTTAAGAAAGAAGAAGTGTTCTAAATGTACCCTAATATAACACGAGACTAAAAAAACCCAACTAAAGACAATTCCTGTGCTTAACATACATTGAAGAGGGGTGGAAAGAGACAGTTAAAGAAAGTATCTGACCATGGCTAAATTTTCAACCCTAAAAAGTTAGCACTGCAGAAAGTTGGATGCTTTCCATTTAAACAGAGAAGCTATCAGTTGATTAAATACAATTTCAAGATTAGCTGCTGTAGTATTTTCCTTTAAAAAACCAACTTTGTAGGGGTGGCATCTCTAGACAGCTAAAAGCAGCAGCTATTACTGTCACCAAGGAAAAAAAAGGGAGAGAGAAGATTTTCAGTTCTGCAGGTCATTTTGTTTCACTTAAGATGGTAAGAAAGGAATATCTCAGAGGCAACCCAATACATTCCAAAGAGCTTACAATTAGGGCTGCCAAATAGGGGATACCAAAAAGCACCATTAGGAGGGATGATGGTTAGACAGGATCCTGTACATGGAGTTATACATCCAGAGAAACAAGTGACTTCAGAAAAGCTGAAGAGAAAAAAATTCTCTGCCATTCTCCTTTTTGACAAATATTTGAAGTGAATGTTGCAGACTTACCAGCTTTAAAGCTGAGCTCATCTTGCTCCTGGCCCTCATAGTCATAGAGTGCACGTACTCTCACCTCCATGGCAGGAGGGGTATCTTCATCAAAGGGGTTGGTGTCTCCATTGGCATCAGTGGAAGAGAAGGGGTTGTTGGACTCTTCATCAGACCAATCTGTAGGGTAGCTTTGGTTTTTCTCATAGCTGCTAACACTGAAAATCAATTTTTAAATTATTTTCTGCTTTCAAAATAGGAAACTAGAAATACCACAAAGATACCCCTAAATAAGCTTAAACTTCACTCTAAGGCCCAGTTCTGAAACTTTCTTTCTGGTATCTTCTCATCTATCTTTAACTGATAATACCTCATAAAAAAAAAAAGCATTCTTGCAATGCATTTACAAAGTTAGGAAAAGGCAAAACCAACACACATCAATCTCCCCACAAACTCAAAAAACTTCTCTTTTAAGAAATCTATATAATCCATGGGATTATTTACTCTGGAAGGGTAAAAGGGATGCAGTGGTCGATGAGAGGGATTATCTGGTTTAGGTAAGACATTTAAATTGCTTTGCAGAACCTTCCTCCCACACTTCTATGCACCTCTACAATAGCTTTCAACACTTTTTCTATATTGCAATCCACTAATAAAAAACTTCATTATACTGCAACAACTTGATCATTTAAAGGGAAGTTCACTGTTCAGCATGCACATGCCAGTTAAGAGAGTGGAGTATCCCTAGGGTGTATACTGAAGCAACAGACAGCTGTTCGAGAAGGTCCTAATCAAAAAAAGAAAGCAATCTTAAAAGCAGATTTATTCAGTGAGAAGACACAGAGCAGTAAAGCTCCAGAAGCAGTTTCACTAGAAAAACACACCAGTTTTAATGCTTTATAGGACTGGTAGAAGGAGGGAAGAAAGCAACAGCAGTTCTGTTAGCAACTGCCAATAACCACAGTGGTTTGAAACCTAAGACCAAGCAACAAATATGGCATCTGTTAGGAAAGACAAGTTAGGTTACAGTGTTGCTTACACAACTGCTTAAAAACACTTCATGCACTGACCAGCATAGTGTTACAGAAACTGAAAATAGAAAACCCTGGATAGAGAAAGTGCAAATGTGAAAACAATTATAAAACAACATTTCACCAACTTTTTGATCTTATTGTCCTCCTTTTCACTGACAGTACTCCCAGTATCTTCTTCATCTTCAAAGGGATTGTAACTTGATTGTACTGACTGCACTGTGTTACTCTGGACACTAAGACTGCTAATTTGGAAAAGAAAAAGCATTATGGTGACCCTATCTGTATAAGAGAACACTGTCACTGGTGTCCCACTAAGCATTTTCTTAGCAGACCCCTCCTTCAACCAAAAAAGTTTTAGTAAACAACTGAACAAAAACCCAAACATCTATCAAGTGCAGCATAAGGCTCAAGAAAGCTTGGAAAATCTCACATATGAAGCATTCATCCATAATTAGAATATCCTTTATGGACCACAATTTCTTTTTCCTACTGCCTGCAATAAAAGGCAGTGCAATTTTTTCTAGCCAGCTTCATTCCTTCTTAAAGCAGTTGATATTAACAGTTTTGTATTAATCACATCCAGAATTCTGACATGACTAAATGTTTTGCAAGCTAAGATCTCAAAGTATTACTGTCATTTCTAGAGATGGAAAGGCAGTAAGAGACCACCAGATCAGGTACAGAAAGTTCAGTTTCTCATGAAGCTTGGTTTCTTTCAGCTCCCAATGGAAAGAGAACTATCAAATGAAGATTAATTCCCAAATTAATTTTTGAAGTGCAGAGGCATCACTAAAAATGCTCACAGATAATTATCATTTCATTGAACAGTGACTTTTTGATCCTGTAGAGCTTAGTGTATTTGAAGGCAACAATCTTTTCCAATTAGTTTTTTGAGGCATAAAGAAAGTACCTGCTGTGTTTGTTAGGTTGTGAAACTTGGTCTCCCGTCTGATTAATACCAGTCAGAGTCACTCCATCAGAAGCCTTCTTCTTTTCTCTTCTGCTGAGAGTGCGATTCAGGTCTGCAGACCACTCCTACCAATGAATGCAAAACGTGATTGAGATATTTAATTGAGCAAGCAATTATCACATTTAATTTTCAAACTTGAGTTATACTATATGACCAATAATTACTCAAGACCAGTTACTCTAAACGTTTCATTTACAGTTCTCATCTAGTTCCTGCTCCAGCAATGCCAACAGGTATCTGTGCTACTCACTAAATCCCAAGGTTACCTGTGCCTCCCTGCTTTGTATTCTGAACTCCTTGTAAAGACTTAAAATGCCAGACATCTGGCACACAACTGGAGAAATCAGAAGAGCTGGCCAGTGCAGGTATTTAAAAGGTGTACTTGAGGGCTCACAGTTTCAAATAATGCCAAGACATCTGGCTTTAAAAGGTAACTCGAACATTTGATTAAAAATATATTGTAAAACAGGGCTTACTTCTCAAGAAGCACTCTCAGATGACTTACAAAGAAGAAGCTAATTTAAATCTGTCCCTAAGATCTGAGCCCTTAAGACACTTCACTCTAGATTTATTGAACCTAAAAACTCATCTCTAAGACTTAAGGCTCAAATCAACACAAGTATTGACAAGACCCATGGAGCCATTTGTAGACCCTCCTTGATGTTTTGTACCATTCAGAGGCATATGGGACAGGCATAGTGAGATCAAAACACAACTCCTGCATCAAGTCAAAGTTAGACTTTGATATACTGTTATACTGTATACTATACTGATATAAAGCAGGAACCAACAGAAAACAAACTGGATGCAAGCAAATATCCTGTGCTGAGACATGTTCCCTCTCAGAAGTCTTAAAGGTAAAACAAAAGTCAGGAGAGAGTTTGCTATACAAAAGATAGCATTTGAGGTAAGTATTTTTATCAGGAAATGGAAGTTTTGAGAGTTGCTATTATTCCTGGCTTATACATGTAGCACAGTCAGTCCAGTGCTTTCTGCACAGTTCTTCAAATACCTCATTATTTTAACTTTGTAAAATACATATTGGATTTCTGAGTTACCATAGTTTAAAGACCACTGACCTATGCATATTTGCAGTTTACAACGCAATTTCATAGTCATATGATCATGACTTTTTTACTTACATCATCCTTGTAGCATGTAAACGAGAAAAAACTTGATTAGGAAAATAGTAACCGGAGTATTTAATTTGTTAATTATAATGCTTAAGAAAGAGGATGGTAATTTCCCCACACAGAAGTAACTGCACTTCAGTGTTTCAGGCAAAGAAATTCTACAGTACTGCTATGAATTTTCTTCCTCAAATGTCTAATCTAAATTTACTCAGTATTTGAAAACAAGTAGTATTTTCCATTATGGTTAACAAGGGAACACTGAAACTTCACTTATGCTTCCACTCCACGAATTTAATGTCTAGAACTTATTTCAACTAAACCCATGATTCTGGTCCAACTCATTCCACTTGCAGCTATCGTACACAAGTTGTATGATCTGCACTGATGCATTTTTGTACTTATTTCTTGTAGGCTATGTTAACAGAACACTACTCGGAAAAAAAAAATCCTTTCTTTTGAAAATGGCATCCAGCAATAAAATGACCAACTGGGTAAAGGTGGAACTTTTTTTAATATAGCAGTATTGAATTTTAAATATCAATTTTCAAATTTTGAACTGTTTAGTTCAGACTTTTTCAGAGTCTTTGCAGCATACACTACAATTACCTGCTACCAGAAAGGAAATTCAATTTGAAGTCTGAAGTCTCCCCCCAAAGGGGAGAAGTAAAACATAAAGGCTAACATAAGCAGGTGTTAGAGATGTATTAACTAAACAATGGCTAACAACTAAAGTAATGACTTTAGCTTAAAAAAGTCACTGTAGTTTTCTGGTTTACCCCTTTCGCTCTTTAAATAGGTGCTCAACACAATCACTTCCAAAAGTTGTGGGATGAGAAGATCCCAATCAAAACTGAGATAAAAAAACTACTGTGACTTGTAAAAACAAAAAGATTCAGTGTTGGAAGCCTGAAGTTAAGAATTACACCTGAAAGAAGTATTACAAAAAGCAAAGAGGAAAAACTAGACAAAACAATTCTGAAGCTTACGTACTGTGACCTTACCTCAAACTGAGGCCAATTCATTGACATCCCTGGACCTTGATTAGCTCTAAACCACCGCAAGTCTTCAACAGCATCCGCGCTTTTGATATTCTGTTCCAGTTCACGGTAGATATTTTTGTAACTGTAAAACAAATTTGTCTTCTAATTTAGTATAACATTTAGAATCATGGCAAATCCCCTAGACAGTTTTTTTAAAATATTTCAAAGTTCCCAATAGTATCGAGAAAACCTATTGCAAGAATGACTTTTAAAAACTGACAGTCTATTAACTGCCGGTAAAAAAGGAAGAGTAGTCTAACAAGTAAACTTCCTGAAAGTTCACAAAACCATAAAATTCTTGTATGCCAGATTTTAAAATTATTACTTTTGTGTAAAGAAATTTAACTGGCTGTCACTAAATATATATATATACACACACACACATACATACGACTGTATTTAAACTACTGAAGGGCAATCTTGAAGCTTCTTGAATTTCAAAGCTTGTCTACAAGACAGTAGAAATTGGTTTTGTGCTAAGTCCATAGGACTCTGTGAAAACTTCTGTTTTAATCCAATGAGAACTGTAAGCAATTATAAAAATAAAACCCCCAAACCCATGTAGGTATAGTATCTGCCAACTGCTTTAATTGGTTTGAGTACTGTCTGATTTTACTAACTCTACTATTTATACCAAACACTGTCAAAAAGAACCTCACTACTTTTTCTTTTCTCTTATTCAACTTGTTTGTCATTACCAGAATAGAAGTCATGTTGCAGACAGAACTCTGATCCCCTGATCCTACACCAGGCACAAATTAATGTGCATGGCAATACATTTACATCACAGCTACCAATATGGTACAATATGGAACTCAGAGCATTAAAAAAATCTCAACACAACAGTCACAAGGCTTGAAATAAGAGACACAGAAGAGCTATTATATATTATATATATAGTTAAATTGCTATTATACTCAAGGTAGAGAATTTGTGAAAATCCTTCCAGACCAAATCACACAAAATTTAGAATTAGAATTCATTAGTGCTACATTGTCAAGGAGTCAAACTTTATAAAAATACACTTCCACATTTCTCTATTTCTATACAATACTTGATTGCTTTAATGTACACACAATATGGGCTTTTTTCTACATCAGCAGGCATTTCAATGTATTTAAGCAACAGAGAGGCATATATTTTGAGAAAGGTAATACATAATTTTGAAAAACTCACTAGCCATCAGTTAAATCAACAATAAACTTTAGGTCTACATCTATAGAAAACATGGCAGGCTATATTCTGGACTGTGCTCTTTAGCATTATTAAAGTTAAAACTCAAACTTCCCTTTGGGGACTAATTCTACATCTTTCACTGCTGTACTAAAAGAGGAAAAAATAAGGAAATAGATAAACAGCTATAGCTGCTTTTTCCCTGTTTTAACCCTAATAGTTCTGTTCTTTATTTTCACCTCATTATGACCACTCCTGGAATTTAAAGTATCTTAAAACGAAATCATTGCCTCTCCACTTGGTCATTTTCTGTGGTCTTCCCCCAGTCTTGTCTACAAAGTCAACTATTTCTCATTTATTTCTGTTTTGTAGTTTCCTTTAACCTGCTGAAGCTGAATCAAATGGGCACCTGAGAATAAATCTACTCTGAAAGTAAAAAGAGCCTGTCCCCCACAGTAGTTCCAGAAGAACTTTGAAGCAACCCGAAATAATAATGATGCCAGAATAAGTGGTTTTGCCCTTACCTATTGCTTGCTCTGCTTTTGTTCTTGCCTCTATGTCACCCCTTTCCCTCATGGCAGCATTAACATTTGTGTGACAGCATTGCAAGCCAGTTTGGGACACTGCTCAAGTTAAAACCAAACTCAGTTCTTCCTTTTCTCCTTGCACTTGAAGAGCTAACCAGAGTGCATGTGACCTCTGCTATTAGAAGTGGGATCTAAAATACAGCACTCACTGCAAGTATTCCTGTGGCTGGAGCTCCCCAGCAAAAGTTTAGCTTTCTTGGAATACAATGAGGGCTCAGGCAGAAAGAATAAAGTACAAGACATACTTGATACATATGATAGTACAAAAGGCAGACTTTGAAATTAAGATGGACAAGAGTTCAGCAATGTACAATTTATGGAACTTAAATTTATCCCCAAATTAAGGTGATTTCATTACTGAGCTCTAATATCTTAACAATAAATGTACTGACTACAAATTTCATGCTGTCGTACACTTAAAAATTCTAGTTTGTTCTCCAATAAACATGCAAGACACATAATACACCAAACCCCTCTTTTCCCAATCTCTGATCCATCATTTTTTGATTCTAAGCTCTGAATCCTTTCTAATTGGAACATATTTGATTATAAAATACCCTAAGAATGAAGGTTTGTTGGTTCTGGCAAATGTTAGAGGTAGATGCTAATCTCATTTTAGACAAAACAAAGAATTAATCTTCTTTCACTTACACTTTCAGACTGAAGCAAAACATTAGAAAGAATCAGAACTCTGAACTACTTGAAGCATTTATTACTTTTCACAGAAAAGTGTAGTAAGCATTAATTTTGAAGTCTTAGAGTTTTACCTTGCAACGTTGGACAAGTCAAGGTGTTTCTGAACTTCCAGTAACACTTCTCGGAAGAAACGCAACCGTTTTTCCTCAAACTGCTGGCACTGTTCAAATACCTGCTCCATGTTCTCCATATACTGAGGAGTAGCATTATCTAATTCTTTCAGGGATTTTTCATACTTTTCTTTTGTCTAGGGGTACAAAACCAAACTGTTAGCAATATATTTTATTACTGCCCTACAATACAGATTTATCAATGCAGTGATGGCCAAGGTTTAGACCCAAAGCTGCCAAGATGCAATTTCTTTTAATGATCACTGTACGCACAACAGGGCACAGCGAGAGTTACCTAAGTAAACTGCAGAGTAAACAATAAGCTTCTTCTCTGGCTTTTTAACAGAAATTATGACAAATGTTAATATAACACTAAAGATAAAAACCAAAGGAGCTACAGAATAAATCAGCAGGAAGTCTTTCAAGTTACTGAAGGTATCTGGAGATCTTTTAAAGTGCTATCTTTTCTCCTTCAGTAATTTACATAGTGCACTGTGAGTTATGACCAAACTCCAAACATTGTGTACATCCTGGTGAACACAAATTGCATACACTGTGAACTCAGCTAACAGATACAGCCTCAGACTCTGCACTAATTTGCAGAAGCAGTCCACAGGCAGGAATTAAAAGATCCTAACTGATGGAACATAACATTCCAGATCCCAGAACAACATTCTCAAAGGAAAAAGATATCCTTGAGGAGTCACACGTTAAAAGCCTCTCAGCAGCAGCCCACTGAAGAGATACAGCAACCTGTGCAACAGAACAGCATTTAAGTGGATTATATCAGTTTCATTTTTTAAAAAAAATGCATTCTGCAGTCTAGAATGATGACATATTTAGATGTCAGCAAGTTTTAGGCATCTATCTCTCAGACTCTCAATTGAAATAGCTCAGTCCTCACTAGTAAAAAAGTAGAATTCCACCCTACAACTTTGATGGCTTACTTAGTTCCCTGCTGAAAGTGCTAAAATGAAAGAGAGGCCAGACATTATTCACCTTCAGAGAAGAAAAATTTGGCAAGAACACATTCTTGGGAGAAAAGGAAACTTTGGTACAGCACTGTAACTGACAGTGAGCTATGTGAACTGGTGTTCACAGCACATTCAGCAGGAAAAACGATGCACAAGCTATAGGTTAAAAAGATATACAGTATACCTTTAGTACATCTTGTTTGCTTCTCTCCACTTTGTCTTGTAATTTCTTGAGCTGTTCAGGATTCAGTGCTGGATCAGCTTTGCTGTTTGTTTCTCTGGATATAGCCAGTTTCTCCTCCTTGCAGGCAGCATGGTAAGCTTTCTTTGCAGCTTCCACCTACAAAGGAGATTTGAGTCTTTGCATCTGGGACAGTCACCAGCAACCATAAAATCTTAGCCATAAAGTCATGTTGCAATGAAGGAACTCTCAGGTTTTGTTTCAGGATGGTTTTCTTGGGGATGGGGGAGAATGGTTTTCATTTTGGTCGAAGAATGAACAACACGTAAGTATCAACATAAGGAAATTATTGGAGCATTCTTTCACCATACAAGAAATGTCACTCATACAGCTTAGAGAAATGTTGAACAGACTCAATAAAAGGTTTACAGAAAGTCCCCAACTGAACACTTTCCCTCATGCCCATTGTTCACCAGCTCCCCCCTTCTACCAATCTGTTATTTAAGAATAATGTTATATGAGAGGGGGAAAAAACCCACTAACACATTTTCCCTCATTTATTTGAGCAAATTTTAACTTTGAATTGCATGAAATCAGATACTGTTAAAATGATAGCTTAATTTCCACTTTTTCCAGATTTTCACTGAACTCACCAAGATTAGGAGAGACCAAGAGAAAAATATTTATTTTCAGAAGAGGACAGAAAACAAGAGATCTTTAAGAAAAAGGAAGGTCCAGCAGAAAGAATAGGGAGTTTACTCCCTTATAGAGATTTGAAACATTAGTATATTATAACACAGGATATCTAATACATAATCTACTGCTGTACCTCTTTCAGCTTTTTTGCCCAGGGTTTCTGAGCTTTCCTAAATCCATCTTCTGCTTCTTTGGTTTCCTTAAATCCTCCCATCATTTGCTTATGAAAGGCTTCCTTCTGCCAGTTCTTGATTTTTTCAAAATCTTCATTCATCAGTGAACCTTTTACTTCTAGATGTAGTTCACTCACTTTTTCAGCTTCTGACATAAAAGCACACCAAGCCCTTTCTACTGTTCCATACTGTGGGCCTAAACACAACAAAAAGTGTCACTCTCAGTAACCATCACCCACATGGAACTTACATTCCCAAGAAACCACCTGAAACTATTGACTTATATTCACTTGTAAACAGCAATGTTGATGCAAACCTAGAAAAGGGAACAATTTCTTTTCATATAAATTTAGAGTATTACAAACTTTTAAGCCAGAAAAAATAATATTCATTTAGTCCTTACCCCACAAGTCTCAGTAATCCCCATGTGAGCTCCCCTTTGAATTGCCTTCAGTTTCTCAACACACTTTTTGAAGGGTGAATAACCATAAAAGGACAAACTACTGCAAAATATATTAAATACTATCACTTTAGCCTTCCATTAGAGCAATGCCTAGGTCTTTAGTTACTTTAATTAGTCTTTCGCCCACAGTCACTGCCCCCTTGTTATTGAGAATCCCTTTTCAAACTATACTGTTAATTATCTAGAAACAGTTCTCTAGAACATAACTCAGTACTGGAGGTAAGATTCATCTGCAAGAAACAAGCAGACTTGCAAAAGAGCAGGGCTTTGTTTGGTTGGGTTTTTATCAAAAAAAGCTTGGTCATTTGTCACATTACTGAGCCTTTTGCAAAGACTCCATTATAGGCTAAATCATACAATATTTCTACTTTGTACTTACCAAAACAAAAATATACAGAAACATTTTTCCCATTTGAGAAAGCTGTCAGAGCTCAAACTCAGAAGGCATTACCTTTCTCCACAAGTTGCTTCCACCTCTTAGCCCATTCTGTGAGCTGCTGAGCATAGACCTTCTCTATCCGTGCCCGTTCATGAATACAGTTCATGAGATCATTGCAAAGTCTGTGGCCATCATCAATTCGTTTTACTGTCCTCTTGTAATTTCCAACCTACCAAGAGACAAAGACTTAATTTCTGCTTGAAAGCTCTGAAAACAAGACAAATCTATAATTAACACAAATACTGTAAACTAAGAGTAAGAAAATACAGCAGGAAATAGTCAATTATGGAATCAGGTTCATTAATCTTAAATCAATTAATCATAAAATCTAACTGCAACAATACCACAAAGGCTACAAGTTCCCCTGCAAAAAAAATTTTTAATCTTAGAAGTGAAAACTTTATTATATTTTATTAGGCCTGCAATTTAATTATGGGCAGTCATCACAATTGTTCTGCAATATTATTTCTTGGTAATGTTCTAGATAGTGGAGAAAATGAAGAGAAATAATGGAGTATTTCTTTCCCTCTTCAATGTTAATTATCAAGTACCTAATACTTTAATTTTATGCTGTGTTTAATCTTTCAGGATAAATAAAACTGCAGAGACATGTAAAGGAGCATTAAAACATCTCTATCAGCCATAATAATAGTTTTTTAAGAATGCAGGCACTGCTGACAAACCAGATAGCAATTATTTCCAAAGTATACTCTAGAATTTAATGTGGGAAGATACTGACAGCAATGACATGGAGTTACCATACTCAGAATTGTAAATACTAAAAAAAAAAACCAACCCACTGTTACTCAGTGTACAAGCTACAATAAAATGAGGACATGGAGCAAAATGCACACTATATAATGAACATCCATTATATAATTATCACTCCCCTTTCACTCCTGTGCACACAACAACATGGGGTTATAAATCTAAATGAAAGGAAAAAAAGCATTACACTGCTCCCAGAGTAACATTTCCACTGAATTCAAGGTCACTAAGGTTGGCTTTTGTAAATATTAAACAAGACTTAACTCTGTTAAGAGAACTTGCATAGCCTATTAAATATCACAGCCAGTTTCTTATCTACCTAACCACCTGACTGAAAAACAAAGATTAGCAGCAAGGCAGTGGATTAAATATTCAAATACTCAAAGCACATTATGCATTTTTACATTTGAATCATATCTGCTTCACATCTGACATACAGAAAAACATCCAACTTTTAGGTTCACACTTATTCAGAATTTTGTCAGCAGATGTACATGCAAGCCATTTGCTTGAGAAAAAGGGTATACAGGGGAATACTGTTAGAAGGGAGAAAAATCCCTCTACTAAATGGTGGAAGAATAAATGACTGTACTGACAAATACAGACGTATGTTAGGTCTCTCATTAAATCCGGAAAAAAATTAAAATCAAAACCCTCGATGATGTGTCAAAACCATTTCTCTTAAACACTGGCTTCAAAAAATTCATCTGAGCCTGTTTTATGGTTTGGATTTGATCCACTTCAACAGATCAAAGGAATTTAGTTAGCATCTAAGTAAGGCATTAGTTAGCAGTCACTGATTTGTCTAAATCATGTAAACGAATGCATACACACAGCCCCTGCACATTTAAACATAAGCCACAATATAACTGAAGATAAGAAGCTACGAGAGGTAGTCAATGCATCCATGTCAATTGCATGCATCTACTACCAAGAAAGCATGAAAAATAACTTCCTATTTTCAGAAATCAAGAAGTAGGCAGTTATACATATGTAATCAAAGTGTTAAGGAAATTAAATACCTCCAAGAATACTTTCTACAGTCTTTCTAATGAAAGACAAATCATTAATCTGTTCAAAATTACTCCAGCTGTAGGTTCACAGTCAAGCAGGCTTTCAAAACAGGTTATGTTAGCTTAGCACAACTACTGAAGCCTTATTTTAGCATCAATTTGTGTCTCCAGTTATGTACCTAGGGATTTATGTTTGTAGCAAGAACATTTCCTTTTATAAATTTTCACTATTAAATTAGCATTTTAAATGTTAATATTGAATAAGAGCTGGCTGCCTTATGGTATATTTAATCCTTTCATTTTGCACTGTCTGAGCAAACCCTGACTTCATAGTAACATCCAGCAGTTGCCAAATTTCAGGCATTTCATTCATGAATTTCAGAGAACTGAACTGAGCTTACCTATGATGGTCCATTCACTGTTTTCACATAAGGCCACCTTGAAAGAGCTGCACACACACCACAGATCACTCGCCCCTACCTCCTCCTCTTCACAGGAGGACTGAAGGAACTCAGTATCACAGTTTAGAATCAGTATAAAGAGGAACTAGAAAATAACCTAGCATTGCAAAGAAAGCCTTTTACACTGAAATTTTCCCTATGAGGAATGCTAGAATTTCAGAAACAGCATTTTTTCTGTGTTCCATGACAGAGAATATATATATAATTTGGCATGTAACATTTTGAAAACCCAGTGGTTTCTTTTAAAAATTGCATTTTAAGTTATGGACACTACAGTGAGACATTTTTGAGATGTGGAATGTGTAGCCTGTCACTGCAGGAGACGAGGTTTGATACACAATGTCCTTAGACCACAGAGCCAAGTAAAGGGAAAAGAATTCCAGTTCTTTATGTGGTCAAGAAACTATGAGATTAACTGTAGGTAGGTTAAAACAATAAGTGAGAAACATAGAAACACACTCGAGACACCCTGAACTCTGAAAAACATTATATTATACATTGTTTATTCAAGACTCTTTTCTCCAATTTCTGAGGTAAATGGCAAACATTCTGCAAGACTTGCCCCTTCCCCTTCACAAGAAGTATTTGAGCCAATTAAAAATGAAGAATTCTTTTATTTGTAGCCACTGACCAGGAACAACACAAACAAAAAAGTCCTGTGCTTCTTTGTTTCAGTCAGAGCCATATTTACATAATGCCTGGCAATTTTCAAATTTCCTTATTAGCCCTGTATAGTACATGAACATTCATGATTTTGCTTGTTGGAATAACTTTCTGGTCATTCTGAGTGTTGGGCTATTTCCTGTTAAACAGACAGCAGACAACTACAAAATAAATGAAGTTATGACATGAAATTATAAGTTTTCATGTCCTACAAATAAAATAATTGTTTCAGAAAAGTAAATTGTAAAATTACAAACTTTCTTACCATTTCAAGAAGTAAAACAGATATTTAAAAAACTACATCCCACTTTCATTTTAGCATCAACACTACCTCCATCTGAAAGAGAGAGTTCATTACATGATCAAATTCTGTTACTGTTTACCCTTAGTTGTCAGAAACTCTTCAGAAGGAATTAACCAAGAGTTTATTTCTTAAAAATACCACTTTAATGGTCACTTTTTTATGAAATCAGTTAATTCTGTGAAAATTGTGATTCATTTTGTTTTGTGTCACTCTCCCTATCTGATCTAATTTGAATTAACCATCAGTTTTAACTCTTTTCCACTGCAAAAAATACTGAGCTTTGCTACGAATAAACCTCAGTTGATCCTATTTTGCCCCATTTATCTCTTACAGGCATTACAGATGCCTGTCAGGTCTCCATTTAGCTTCATCAAGAAAGCATTCCTTCTGATTTTATAATTTCCTCTCAGGCACGAGCACAGCAATATCACCTCAAATCCTCCGCCAAATCTAAGATTTAGGGAATCTGTAACATCCAGAAAAAAACCACAGAGGCATCCTCTGATGGGGCACTGACCGTCCTATAGTTGGCAGTACAGGCAGCTTTCCTTATAACAAGGGAGCCAAGCACTGTCACTGATAGGATCTTCAGTGGGAATACCTAAGAGTTTACAACTTCATTATTCTACAATTTCACAGGACTAAACACAAAGGGTGAATCCTAAATTATGTAGGCTCCTTTACCTCAACTGTTAGACTCCTTTTTTATTTTAAGGCATATTCATAGAGTAGCATAAAGGCCTAGACTGTTAAATACACTTTGCAGGTTTTTCTGGTACACTGAGAGAAAAAAGAAGAGTATTTTTCATTTGTTAGCAGCCCAGAAGGTGGCAAACGTTCAGTTATTGCTAAACTCCTGTTAGGTAATTTCAGCATATCATGATAATCATTATAACCACAAATACTTCAGGGGTTTCGAATGCCTGAAGATAGATTTGGTGTCAACTCTTTTTCCAAGCTTGCAGAGCTTTTTCATAACAAGTCAGCCCTTATGAACTGGAACCATTCAAGAGAAAATCAACAAGGCTATATAGGGGTAAATACTCCTAGGCACGAAACAGAATAATAAGCTTTAAAGGTTCACAGTCAAACCCACACACACCAATGGCCAACACAGGGACACACATTATTTCCAGCATCCCATTTAACCATGAGTAAAATTTCTTTCCAGCTACGTCAAACAGGAAGTTTCCAAACATTTCAACCAACATTAACATCTATAACCACTGTGTGGTTTTTATAAATAAAATAATTATCTTGGTGCATAATTAGCACATATACAGTCCAAGTACTTATGAGCACTAGCTCTGAGTAAGTTTAAGTTTATGCATATAAATTCACCACTTACAAGAAAAATCCTAAGGAAGCTCTTAAAAACACAAAATCTTAGGCCAAATACAGCAGTAAATCAAACATCTGGCAATATAACTGAAAAATATTCTATTGCTCACAGTTAGGAGGAAATTTTAATAAAAAAACACCTATGTGACACGAATCTACTAACGCAGAATCCAAATATTTTTTATCCAGAGTGTTGCATCTGGGCTGTGCTTTGGTTGGTTGGGTTTTGAGGTTTTTTTGGGTAGAGTTTCTTTTAATGGTTTGTTTGGTTGTTTTTTATGTGGTTAGAAGGGGGCAGGGGACAATGGCAATGCAAACAGGGGCCAAATTTGATTTACCCATACTACAACAGGGGATCAACTTCCCCTTTCTGAATTTGAAAGTCTTATCATTACTAGTGGATCCTCAGCAAATCCTTCAGAATGCAACAAAAGCCATGTGTTCAGTACTTCAAAATGCACACTAGGTCCGGTCCTCCAAGGGAATCACTCACAGGAGTAAAATAATCCCAGGTGCAGGTTTAGTGGCTGTTCAGGACTATTTCTGTTTGGGTAAGGAGGTGTTTTAAACACCCCTGCAATACATGGGCTCCATATTGCTGATGTTAGCAGAAGCCAGGGAGATAAGGAAGCACACCTAGGGGATAAGGAGCACACAGTCTCTGAGGGACCTAGAGCTCATTTAAAATAAGTGCCTCCACAGGAAGGGCAGCTGCTCCTTTTGATGTCTTACCTTGCAAGATATGCATACCCCTCCACTTTGATCTCAAGGAACACTCACTTATTGGCTTTCTTACCTTCACAAGTATGTAACTGAACTAGAGCATTGGTCTCATCTTGCCCAAGGTAGTTTTTCTTTTAATATGTCCCTGAGAGTGATTACCAAGTGTAAGGCTGGGGCTTAATAAACAGAAAGCAAATTTCATGATGCACTTTGTTAATTGTTAATATACCACACTCTTTCATGGGCATTCCAAAACTACTTCAGCAGGCCAATAGGTTTGCCCACTTCCCGTGTTTAACCAAAGCAATACAATGTTGGAACTAACCAGTTTTGCTATGGTCTATTTTTGGATGTGCCCTAAAAAGTGCCCTAAATGATTATGATGCATTTACAGCAGTCATGCAAATGCTTAGACTCCACATGATATATGAGAAACAAATAGAAAGGGTTTCAAATTGTACATTTTCCACTTTCCCCTGGAAAACCTGCTGCCACCCTGCTTCAGGCTACCAGCAACAACCTTTGATTACCCAAAGCACATCACCCTTGTCAGCTAAGTAACACAGATGAAGGAATTCCTTCTTGGAGCATGTCAACAAGATTCCTCATTCTTTAGGATTTCTGCACCCAGAGTTATGAGCTCAACCAAACACATCAAGGTACATTTAGGCTTGACAGAAAAATAAATTGAGAGAAACTTCCCTTTCTTAAGTATTTAAGACACTACTACAACTGAAACTTTGATGAAAACCTCCACTGTTACTGTGGGAATTACCTTTCAGAAAGTCTTTTTTTAATATTTTGTAATTCTTTGTTTTCTAAGCAACCTTTATTAAAACATGTACAAAATTCTCTGACCTTCACTGACTAAACACCTGGACAAATTAGAGGAAAATAAAAGGATTTATTCTTCTGAAAAGCATTTATCATCCTGCTAAGAAACAAAAAGCCTTTAAGTAATATCTTGGGTTAACCAAATATGAAAAAAAAAATTCTATTTAATTGTGAAAGCTGCTGCTATTTCTATGGCATACCAAACAAACAAGTATAATTCTGAAAACCTGTTTTTTTTTTCAGTCATATCAGCTGTTCTGATACCAGATACTACCTCTACCTAAGCCCTGACCTACCCACATTTTTTGACTGCCAGATCTACAGTAAGCCATCACCATGAACACAAGCCCAAACAGCAACTTCTCCAATTCCCTTTCAACAAGACAACAATTTCCCAACCCTAAATCAGAACCTGATAACAGTATCTGTGTTGTAATAAAAAATACTAACCTTTAGAGGAAACAAGTTACTATTCGTATTGTATTTCCAGCACTGAGCTTAACTCTCAGTGCTGGAACTGGAAATTTCCATGAACAATATTGAAATAGCAACTTAATAAAAAAAGCTTAACAGATGACGTAACCTGCATGAATTGCTCCATGGACAATCTGAGCATATGCAAACAGACAAGGTTATAGCTGTAAATCTATTACCAGGCAACTGCAGACTCTAGATCCACATTTTTCATCAAGAAACCATAGCAAAGGCAGTGACAGTTCCAAAAGAAATCAAAGCCTTCTAGAGTCAGAAAACAGAGAGAGAACAAAGTGTTTCATGTCCTAAAGACAATGAAATTTCTGTCAACAGCAATGGCAAAAGCTTTCAAGTTCACTTATCAGCATTTTATTAGGTACAGTTCTCACCAGCTCAACAGAACATCAACTTTCAACAACTAAAAGTGTTTTAATTTCAATAGGTATACAGTAAGCAACAACAACTTTCACTGTCAGTTTTTCAGCTAGGTCCCATAGCCAGCCACCTCACTCCTTCCTAAATGCCTTTCAAGAAAAAAAAATGGGCTTTGCAGCACAGTTCAAAGGTAAATAAATCTGAGCTTTTTTGGAGTGCGAGGGAACAAACTTGAAAGCCTACCCTGCCAGACTGTCATTTGTGTGCCACAGCCAAGTTTAAACACATTCACTGCTTTCAGCTGTGGCAGTAAAATATATCAAGGTGGCTTTTAACAAACTGCAAGCTGACCTTAAAAACAAAGAAAAAACTTACTGGGGCAAAAATCATGAAAAACCTCTAAGAGGAGTGTAAATGACAGAATCTCTAGTAACAAAACAACTTCTAAATTGATCAGGAGTTCTTTACTTCCCGTGCATGAAGCACTCCACTGGCATTCCAGAGGCACCACATCTTTTCTAATTCAATCACACAAAACATGTTGATCAAAGCTGTTTACCCCTTCTGAGAAAGATTAAAACCAGAATTCAAAGTTGCAATATTCAAAAACAAAGTAACCATTCAGAACATATAAAAAAGGATGGCTTTAAGACTAAATATCAGTCAAATGTAGTTTGGAAAGATGACTCCAAACCAGAAGTAGCATGGAATGGCTTGGGCTGGAAGGGATCTTAAAGACCATCTCGTTCCAACCCCCTGCCATGGGTAGAGACACCTTCCACTATCCCAGGTTGCTCAGAGCCCCATTCAACCTGGCCTTGGACGCTGCCAGGGATGGGGCAGCCACAGCTTCTTTGGGCAACCTGTGCCAGGGCCTCACCACCCTCACAGGGAACAATTTCTTCCTCATATTCAATCTAAACCTGCTCTCTGTCAGTGTGAAGCCATTCCTCCTTGTCCTGTCACTCCAGGCCCTTGTCAAGAGTCTCTCCATCTTTCCTGTGGCCTCCCTTCAGGCACTGGAAGGCCACGATGAGGTCACTCCAAAGCCTTCTCTTCTCCAGGCTGAACAATCCCAGTTTTCTCAGCTCTTCCTCTCAGCAGAGCTGCTCCATCCCTCTGCTCCCCTCGGTGTCCCTGCTCTGGACTAGCTCCAGCAGCTCCCTGTCCTTCCTGTGTAGCTAACCAAGGGCTGGATGCAGCCCTGCAGGAGGGGTCTCAGCCCAGCACAGGGGTGTTCTGGGTTGGGGTATGTTGAGCTCTCATCCACAGCATGCCCAAGCCCTTTTCTCAGTGCTGCTCCATCTGCTCATCCCACACAGGGACGTGTGTGACACGGGGACAGAACCAGCACTTGGTCTTGTGGGGCCACTGCTCGAGCTCATTCAGGTCCCTCTGGATTGCCACTGCACCCTCAGCTTGGTGTCATCTGCAAACCTGCTGAGGGTGCCCTCGATCCCTCTATGTCATCAATGAAGATATTAAATAAGTGTGGACCCCTGAAGCATACCACTTGTAACCGATGTCCATTGGGATTCTGAGCCACTGACTGCTTCCCTCTGGATGCAACCACCCAAATAATTCCTTTTCCATCCATAGAATCCATGTCTCCCCAAATTGGAGAGGATGATGTTGTGGAGGACCATGTCAAAAGCTTTACAGCAACCCACATAAATGACACCTGTACCCTTTCTCTTGTTCACTGATGGAGCCACTTCACTGGAAAAGGCCATAAGGTTGGTCACGCAAGATTTGCCCTTGGTTGTCTCAAATCACCTCCCTGTTCTCCTTCTGCCTTATCAGAGCTTCTAAGAGGGTCTGTCCTATGATCTTCCCAGACACAGAGGTGAGTTTGACAGGTCAGTAGTTCCCACGGTCCTTCCTACCCCTTTTAAAGACAGGTACAATGTTTCACTCTTTCCTGTCACCTGGAATTTCACCTGATTGCTGTGACTTTCCAAGTATCATTTTAAGAGCAAAGAACAATCTTTGTGGCTATACATCAAAATAAAGAAAGCACAGAAAACCCTATAAAGAAAAAGACATTGCTGTACACAAGTCTAACATTTCCTTATCCAAGGATAAAGAAAGGTACGTTCATGCATTATACATTAGCCTACTTCCATTGCTTATGAAACAGACTGCAGTCCTGACCTTTTGGAAAGAATACACAAAAAAAGCCCAAGGAAAGAGACTTAAGTAGTAGTGTTTACAAAATTATGTAAAGTAAGTCACCAATAGCACAAACACAAATAAGCCACCTATAATAAGGATCAAATACATTTAAGCAAACCCTCGTGAAGTCCATAATTTAAGGTAATTGCCATTTCTGATCATCCTTTATTGGATTTAATTCTTTGAGTTCAAATTTGTCCAAACATAATCATCCTAGTTTACAGAATTTTCCTTCTTATTCACTCAGCTTTTATGCTTCCAGACATGATTATCTGATGGAACACAACAGCTTGGTACAGAACAGCCAGCCAGAAATCAAGTTCTGCTGCCAAGTATACGATGCCGAATACACATCAAAATATCCTCTTTGGTCCAGAATTCTTTTTTCTTGACTGCCTCATTTTATTTTGAAACACTTCTAGCAAGGAAGCCTGCTCAGGAAGTTGCCTCAGCATAAAAGAAACCACACAGTAAAACTGAGGAAGGACCCTCTGGAGATCAATCCCCTGCTAAAAACAGGTGTGACAGCTCAGTTTGCTCAGGATCACAGCCAGTTGAGAGATACCTCCAAGAGCAGAGGTCCCACAGCCTGTCTGCAGTCATCCTACAGAGTAATTCTACAACAAAAGGGGTCAAGGCTTAGAATACAGTGATTTTAAAAGAACTTCTTTATAAAGAAGACAGATATATTTAAGATAATAGTAAATATGTCTCCCCAAGAAAACGTACCTATCTACTCAACAAGAACCTCACTAGCATTAGGTCTAGTAGACAATATATTGAAAAAACATGGGAGATCTGTATCAAAATGTAACATGCTGTCACCACAAACAGCACAGTTTAGTGGTCTAGAAAAACTTGTATTTAAAAGGAACTACAGTATCAGGTCACCAAAATCAAGCTGTCTTACATAGGTCTCTGATAATAGAAATATCCAGACAGGTTCCCCTGAGCCATTTTCATGTTTGCTATGGTTCAAACTCAAAGAGCTCCCTCTCAAATGGTAGAAGTTTGACTTACTGCATACAGCTAATTTGGACAGTGTACTTACCTACAACTGTGTCAGGATTGTCAAACCTCTCTTTTCACTCTAAGGAAAAGACTTCTTTTATTAAAAGTATTGCTGCTTTATGAAGTTTCCTTTCTTTAGAGCTTAAATTATCCCAGCATCTGAAAGCCTCTGAGGCAGCACCAAATACTGATATTACAAAGTACTTTTCACTATCTTTCTGTATGTCTACTTTTACATTGAGATAAACGTAAAACTTCTCTCAAAAAAGTTTACACTTACATCCAGATACAAACAGGAGACGGGCAGTACGTTCACACAC
Organism: Notiomystis cincta; assembly: GCA_013398075.1. Lineage (NCBI taxonomy): Eukaryota > Metazoa > Chordata > Aves > Passeriformes > Notiomystidae > Notiomystis > Notiomystis cincta. The sequence goes on along the minus strand of VZRX01018052.1, from coordinate 270,410 downwards.
TATCTTACATTTGTAATTTATATACATCTGCAGTAGCCTGGAACAGTTACTTCATATTTAACATTGATCATTTTAAAAGCAACTCACATATGCCCTCTTTTGACAATAAAAATTGACAAAGGCTCAATTCTGAATTCCATACCCTACCCAAATGGATGATCCTCAAGTTTGCGCCCATTAAAGCCCTCAACAGGTCAAAACCCCAAAGTAATTTCTACCCTGAAGGCTATTTCTGCAGATCACAATAACCAATGTGTCTTGTATTGCAGCTCTCTCCAGTTTACAATGCACAAAAATCAGATTTTCTACAATAAGAGTAAAAAATAAAATCAAAACATTGAATAAAACATTTGGATTACCTCCCAGAAGCTATCGCTAGAAACTTCTACTCCAACGGAATCATCATATGAGCCAGACATTGCTATGTATGAAGAGCTTGTAAGTATTCAGGGTTTAAACACCTTCAGAATCTGTAAAAACAGGAAAAAAACACCCACATTTATGAGCATTATTAATGAAGTGGAGTTCTGAAGTTAGGGAAAAAAATTATGTTAAGCAACTTCATTCACTATTTTGATATCTAGAGATGCCAAATAAAAACAAGAGGTAAGCACACAGGGCATTTTGGAACATAAAACTTGTACCACACAAAGTGTGTGGCTCTTATCATGACAATGGCTGTCCAGAAAACACTCAACTCATCTGCTTATATAACATTTCACTAGACTCTTGAGTTTATTTAATGATAAAACTTCCTATTACAACCAAAAAGATTGAGCAGCGAGATGCTTACTCATTAACTACTCCATTTCAAAGCATTCCTACAAGACAATCAGCTGACCTTTGCTTCTGCAACACTAAACCTGCACTGATTCCTATTCTTTTTCTATTGGAAATCTACGTTATACAATGAAACTCATCGGAAATATTTAAGGTCAAAATTTGTTGATTTAAAGAAAAATAAATGTCTTCTTGTCATTGTTCTATTTTAGTAAAACAAGCAAACAGAAAACCCATCAGCTCCAAATTCTCAGCTTTATTAGAAATAAGTCATTACCTCAACAATTCAGGTATTTTCACTTTTATAGACACAGCTGCAAGGAAGAAAATTATAATCTATTCTCATTGAAGCAGATGACTTTATAAATCACTGGGTATGAAAAAGGTTAGGGTTACCCTAAGCTAACATGTAAGATTAACATCAAAAACATTATTGAGACAAAAATCCAGGCACTTGCATTCACAAATGCAGTTTGTGGGCTGGAGGGCAAGAGGTAGGAGAGAAAGGAAACAGCTGCCTCCCAAAACACACACACACACAAATCCCTGTTCGGTTTCTGCAGATACTTCATCAGGTTCTCCTATTTGGATGTCTCCTGCCAAGTTTATCTCTGACTACTACCAGGGATACATACAGGTAAACAGATTTTACTACCCCTTGTGGGATGAATACTTTCATCAGCGGACTGTGAGTTGAAGCTCTCTCTCTTTTTTTGCGCTATCAATCTTGCTTCCCTTTAAGCACCATGGCCCCTTCTAAAGGGGGCAGAAAACATCTCCAAACCTGACCCTGCTGCCCAGTGTTATGAGAGTCTGCCGAGAGAAATGGCACTGAAAGCCTCTGAGGCAAGGCTAATTCAACACTAAATTACCATTTCTGGGATACGCTGAAAATAACACTGTCATAAGGATAGGTTCTTGTTTATATCAAAACCGAGCTACTGAAACAAAACAGCTCTCTGGACAGTTGCAGCACAAACATAACAAAATTACTCTGGCTGGGAAGACAAGCTGCTTCTCCTTATCAGTTTTTCATCCAATTCCTTTACGTAATGCAATTCACAAAAAGTTTACATAACCTTAATGCTGCATATGGAACTAAAAAACACAACAGGAACATCATTTGTTAGAATTTTATCTTTAAAAGCCAAAATATAAGAAGAGTTCTGCAAAATGGCAAACTAGAAAGGAAAATCATATAGAGGCAAACTATTTTTACATGTTAGTATAACAATCTTCAAATTATGTTATTAGTAATTACAAAGAAATCAGCTTTTCCACCTGTGCTTTTACTGAGCCAAGAGAGAAAAGTTAAAACACTATTCAATTGACAGTTTCTCTAGCAGCACACCTTTACATGGAATGTGCTCTTTCCAGATAAATTTTGCCCCTTGTAATTTTTACCATACATTAAGGTAAGCAAATAAACACTTACAAGTGAGATCTATTTTCTCATGTCCTTTTTTAGACAGCTGCAAGAGGCATAAGGAGGAAACCAAAGTGCAATAAGCTTGCAGCTAGCTGCATCAATTAATAAGAATAGCTTAAAATTAAACAGCTGGGCACACCATGCATAACAAGGGAGGAATGAGGTTCCGAAGGTCGTCGGGAAGGGTTAGGGCAGTTTTTCTCCACTACACCAAGACCTTCCAACCAAAGCGCTTGCTGCCATTTGGAAGAGATCTGTCAGGCAGCTGTGGAGTTCAGCATCTTGGAAGAAGAAACCCTGAAGTATAAACCTAAAGGAAAGTTTCAGCAAGTCATCCATCCCACTCTCCCAAACCACACCCGCAGTAATTTTCCAGTTACAGAGAGAAAAGACAGTGAAAGTACTCTGAAGTAATAATACAATGTCCACTTACCTTAAAATAGCTTATACTATATCATTCCTGCAAATTTACTCTGAAAAGTTACACAGAAAAGTTGAAAAACCTCAAATACAGGAACATTCTCTTAAATGAGGGAACAGGTTGTGACTGGATTTCTAAAAAAAACCCTTCTATTCCTCCTCAAGTAGAACTACATAATACACAGAGTTATCCTTTTTTTCCATAGAAGCATGAAAACGATCAGCACTCAGGAAATACTGATGGAATTAAGGTTTTAATATGCCAAATACTATGCTGTGAGAAAGTATGAGCAAGCGTATTTAGGGAAATATTGTGAAGTCATAGCAACAACTGTTACAGAAAAACACTATTTTTACAGCCCTACTTAAAAATAAACTGTATACTGAGATAGGAACATTAAGTAGTGTGAGTCATGCTACCCTCACAAAACAGAATTATTACAGCAGCCAGGCCTTTAGCACATTTTTTGTCAGGGTTTGGTCATCCCATCCTCCAAGTGAATTTGCAGAGGTTCCACAAGTAAAGCTCATTGCACTTTTTTTATTGTTGTTGTTTTGCAGTGTCTTCCATTTCCCTATAAAAGTAAACCTATGAACAACTACAGCTGTCAGGTAAATCTAGAAAATTTAGACAGATACAACAAGAAAGATGAGCTCTGCACAGACTCTCCACAAGTGATCACCTGCATCTCCCAGAGCTGGGGATTCTTTGGTCAGCTGGATTGCAGCAGAACCAATAATTCCATAGGAAAGCACAGTGCACACACCTGCTTCCTATATTCCCACAACAGCTTGGCTTCACCCATTCTCTTTCTTCTCATTCCACAACTCCAGACCCATCTTTTTAGCACCTTTTTGTTGTCCCCCAACTGCTAAGCAAACAGTAGTACAGTGCTGTAGCCACCAAACAAAGCAGCACAGAGAAAGCCTTACCAGTTCAGAGCCCCTGCTGCCTTTTGTCATAAGCACACTTTAGACATGAGAGCTTATATAGGCTAAAAATAAACCACAAAGTCCAACTGAAAAAGTAACTCCATCCTAAACAGTACATACTGTAATAGCTACGGAAATGATGCAAACAAACAAGGCTCCAGTTTCTTGGCCCTGGCTTTTAAGTAAGTCTTGTAAATTAGGATACATTGATCTTTGACACAAGGAAATGGACCTTAATAAATAAATGTGCCTTTTTTTTTTTTTTTAAAGTTTCCTCTTAGGGAACATTCTAGCCATGCTTTATGCTAAAGACCTTGAATTTCTTCCTCACTGCTAGTGTCCCATTGTGTGAATAGAAGTGCTATAAACATCCTGAAGGCTTAACACACATGGATTTTAGGAAATATTAAACTAATACTGAGCAAGCAGACCTTCAGATACCACACAAAAAACCAGCTGAACACAATATGCTGCCTCTGCTCTCAAGAAGTTGGTTTTGATATTACTTTGAAAGCAATTTGCAAAATCCATGTTGAAATACCTGTTTGTTTTCTTCCTCTGCAACAAATGCAGACTATTAAGAAGCTAAAATAATCCAGTGAATCACAGAATTTCTTTGAAGGCATTTTTCAACAGGAAGATAGGGAAAAGCTTTTAAAGAAATCCTTCAGTTAAATCCCCTCATGCTTTTAGTAACAAATAAGTTTGATGAACTCTTACTGAGAAACAGGTAGGGTTGTTGAAAGTGTGATTTTATTATTCTGATCTCTTTTGTAAGATCACGTTTATTTTGAAAATATATTTCCCTATACTCAAAAAGATAGCATTAAAAAAAAAAATAAATCTAACTATAGTCCCATGTACAATGGGCTGCTTTAAAGTATGGCAATCACTAAACCATGGCCCTGGGTGACAAACTGGTCCAATACAAAGAAACATCTCGGCATCAGAGTGACAGAACATTCCAAGCATGACCAGTCCGGGTTGTTCAGGGCTTTTATACAAATGGATCTTGAAAATCACCAGGGATGGAGATGGCACAACCTCTCTCTGCAGCCTATTCCAGTTATTAATTATCCTCAATATGAGATACAGATGAAAAACATTAATTCATATTTAGAAAACCAAATGATGTTGCCATATGTTGTCTCCAAGGACTCTGCAGATGCAAGCTGAGACAGAGACAGTCTACCAGCCTCTAGAAGAGAAAAGCACCTGGTCACACTACCTCTTAAACTTATTTTTGGAATGACAGGATTTGTCACCACGGATCTGACTCATCAGGGTTCCAAGTTTCATGACTCAGGAGTGAATTACTTATGTATAAGGACATGACTCAACTTCAATTAGTAGCTCCTAAGAACTTTCAGCTATATATTTTTCCTTATTCACTGAAGTCTCAGGTTTTGTTCCACACAGAATAGGAAGGAAACAAGACTCCCTTGTACAGAAACAAATACAATCTATGCTTCAAGTGCAAACTACTGTGGTTTGCTACCAAGTGTACCTGCCAAGAATATGCTCAACCTCATATGGTTAAACAAAGCAATTTAGATATTATCCTCTTTTCTATTTTGTCCAAAGAACTTGTCCTATAAGAGTGTCCAGTTTCTTCAGAGTTGCAATCTGTTTACTGTTTACACAGAAAGAGACATAATTTCTTCAGCAATATTGTGAAATCATGTAACAAAAGCTGTTAAGAATCACAGCTACTGACACTGCGAAGTCTGTAAATTAATATGAAAAGTAAATACAGGAAAAAAGAATGTTTTGGTTTACACATTCAAGTGACACCAAAAAATTCCAGTCCCTGGGTGCAGGGAAGAAATGCATCAAACCACAATTAATCACTGCTACTCAGTTCTGTGAAGTCTTCTAATTGCAATCAGCAGACATGACTGCATTTTATTAACAGAAATTAGGCCTTAAGATTTTTAAAGGCAGAGTCTCAAATCTATGACTTAGGCCTAATTCTTCTTCTTCTATCTATAAAATAGGGAGAATAGCACCCTCCTCCACAGGAATTTAAGATAATCCCTTAGTCTCCATCAAGAAAACAACTACAGCAACAAACATCTGAGAAAAGTCAGTAAAAGGAAATTAAATCACTACTACTTTGGGAACTCAGCCTCTATGTTATAGTCGGCAGAGCCAAGCACTGAATGATTTTTGGAAAGAAGGTGACAGCATCGTATTTGGTGAACCGTGAGCACTAAAGGAAGGAATCTGGGAAATGCATGCTGTTACAGACTGTGCAAGCTTATTTCCTACCATGTACACTCCTCTGAGACTGAGAGCAATGTTTACTCCTAAATTGTTAGTTTGGATACCAGAATAATTTACCACCTAGACATATTTCAGTTTGCAAATAACCTAAAGTGACATTAAGTAACAAAAAGCTATCAGGTCATAGAGTCAATTCATAACCTTGAGTAACAAGAGACTCTGCACTTCTGTCAATTAAGGAAACTCCCTGAGTTCAAGGTTGCTCGGTCTACAACAACCTCCTCGGTACTGGATTGTATTCACCCATGCCCACGTTTGTTAACTGCTGAATGTGAAACCACTGAAAGTAGCACTCATTCACTGACCTAATACACAAGCCATGAACACACATTCAAGCCATAGTTTCAGCACGCATCAGAAGATCACTAAAGAGATTAAACCTCTGTGATAATTACCGCATGGAAAAAATCCCACACAACTCTAGTGAGGAGGAGACAGTCTCGAAATTAAACTCTTCAGGCGCATTAACACTGTGTGATGCAATTGTACAGTGGATCAATTTCACAATGCATAATAAAAGGAATAAGAACAGCCATTTTGGTCATTACTGATTATTTAATTAAATAAATGAAACTTAAAATTGCTGATCAAGCAATTTGAATAACACACAGCACAGAAGTACACCTGCACTGACCCAACATTGTCAAAGACTCTTAGCCTGCACATTTTGTTTCATACATGTACAAACACTACCTCACTCTCACACTCTAAACAAGACTGGGAGAGCCCTGGAGTTGTCAGCTCTTATCTCCTATCCTCCTTCTCCATAATTAGTGGCCTGACATGCTGGTTGGACATGTTGCTGTTGCACATGCTGGTTCTTTGCACATTCACCATCCCTATGAGCTCCCACATGCTGCCAGCACAGCCTCCCTCTGCTTATTTCTAGCTAACCAGGAGATACCTTATACAGCACAACACTGACTTTGGGGAAAAATTATTTTTTATTCTCAGCTTGACAAGCCAATGTGTGTAGGTGTATTATTTTAATTGCAAAATTTTTGTTCTAACCATAGAAGCTATTAATTGCCTTCAGAGGCTTTGCAGAGGTTTCTATTTTAAGTTACATAGACACCGACCACAGCAATTATTATCACTGAAAAATATATGCTTTAAATTGCATAGATACACCAGCCAAGGATGCAAAGGTGATGAAGTGATGTGGGGAGCTTTAAAATATTTACACATATTTAAAAAAAACCTTAACATTTTCAGACTATATCTTGTTTTAATCTGGAGGGATTAAAATTCACATTTTCTTTAATCTGAGGGAAAAATTCATATTTTCTTCACTGCAGGGAAAAAAAAGCTCATAAAATTTGGCTTTGAGTACATTTTGCCAGAAAACCAGCTGAAGAACTCAGGATTATCTGTAAATTAAAATAACATTAAAAAATACTTGATTTTTCAAATCAAAGGCTTTCCACTGTTTAGGATCGTATTATTAAAATGATAAGGTACAGGAAGAACTTTAATTTAATTACAAGGGTTCACTGTTTTCTAATGTTCACTTTTGTAATGCCTGTGACATCACACACTACTTCATATGTCCTGTCAAAGTCTCCCAAAATGAAATTAACCTTAATATCTTGGCATCCTTCCTAAATAAATAGAACTGAGATAAAAATGCTATTAGGTTTGTTTCAAAAAAAGCATTAAGGGGGCAAAAGACCACATGTCTTCAACTTGCAAATTGCACTTTGTAAGCATTTAGTTAGCAAGAAATCTTTAAGTGTCCAGATACTTGAAAAATAAATAATTGACCCTTTACCTAGTGGAATTAGATGGCTTGTTATATACACTCATAATGAAAAATTATTTTCGTAAAACGTCAAGGGAAATATCTAAAGCATATACACTTTGTATTTAGTTTAAATTGAATTTTACAACGGTGCAAAACCAAGGACAGTGCAGAGGAGTGATATTGATGGATTCTCCAGGAGAGAAACCATGAAACAGCATTTACAGCTGCACTGACAAAGCAGTTGCAGAGAGAAGTAACATGTACACAGCTAAAATGGCATATACACATGTACACAGCTGTTCTAAAATGGTATATAATTAAGAAGCAAAATAGAACATTGCAAGAAGCACTGCCTCAGACAACGAAACTTACTAACGTGACTACCCAGCATGAATGCTGCTCTACTTCAAAACAGAAACCCCAAAAAAGAACATACCTAAAAAGCAATACAATAACCATTCTAGAAATAGATGTGTGTTGTGGACAGCAGGCTGTATGAGCTCAGAACCGTCAGCTCAAACATGATAAACATGCTCTCTTACATTCAAACAACCATTGCAAAATATCACAGTCAGCCAAAAATACTTTTGTATCAGCTGTGACACAGCAGAGTACATTTTGGTAGGAAAAAGCAACCATGCCAGTTGTTTGGAAAGCCGTTCTGTTGACAAGCTATATATCTGAAAAGGCATGCCTTAATTCACCTGCATTTTTTCCAGCTATGGAGCTGGGCAACATAACTGCACAGATAACCACAGTACTTGCACAGCACTGCCTGACCTCCATTTCCACAAACACAAATCTCTCATCAGTGTGTACTTTAGCACTTCAAGCTAATGTCTTTTTTCCCCCCCTCCACACTGCAGCACTCAAAATAACACAGGGTTTTCAGTCATAATATGGTTCTGTATAGCTGCAAAGCTGAATATTCGGTGTACTATAACCCTTAGGAAAGACAATGGGTAGCTCATTTTAAAGGAAGGTATTTTTAATCATATAACTGGCTTCAGTGGAGGAGAGTGTTTTTAAATATCTCAGTGAAACACATAGGCACACTTTGCAGATGCATCATTTAGGAAACAGATGAGTTGGTTTGGTGTTTCACAGTCAAAAGCTGTATTTTTCCATCTCAGGAAATACAGGGCTGTAATATTAATTAATGAAATACTGACGTGCATTGAATACAAGTAGATCTAAACCCTTAAATTAAGGTGAAACAGGGCAGTCTTCCTGAATCTGAAGATTGCATTGAGGAGGTACTGTTCTTTACTTCAGGAGAGAACCAATTCAGATCCCTCACTTGAACCAAATTCAGCCTGGTCTTTAACAGAGACTTGTTTCCAAAGCCTAAATCCCTGTTAGAAATGAAATCTTTGCATCAGCAACATGTCAGCATACCCTACCTTCAGCTTATCTTAGAAACATACAGATGACTATGCTTGGCAAAAACTAGGAAGGCTGACTGGGGCAGGCAAAGCTCCATGGGTGAACCCAGGAAAATCTGTACACTGTTCAAATATTAGTGAATTTTTCTGTCACTTTTTGGAGATACAAATAAAAGGAAAAGAGGAAGTGATGATTTCCTTACCATGGATAAGGAGAAAGCACAAAGAATAACAGACCTTCCTACAGGGTGTCTCAGAAGGACATTGCTGATGGTGAAAGAGAAAAGACCCCCTCAGAACTGGTAACAGACCACAACGTGCTGATGTTAAACTTGATATAAACAGCACAGAGACATCACATTTCCACTCAAAACTCCTTGGAGCTGAATGGATTATTCTCTAGTAAGCAAACCCAGCAGTTTTCTAGGATAGCTCCTCAACACAAGCACCCTATAACACCGGAAATTATTTGCTAGTATAGGTTTTGCTCAAGGGACAGCCAAAGCTAGCAAAGAACTGTACCTCAGGACTTGTACCCTAAAGCAGAAATTAAATGATCACTTCCCTAATTGTTGGCTTAGACCAAAGCTGTGAAAAGGCTCCAAACACTAGTTTCCATAATTACCAGTTCTTTCTGCAGTCATTATCTCCTCACTGCTTTGTAGATAAAAAGTGGGTCAAACCATCATGCAAAATTCCTTGACTCTCAAAATACATTAAAGAGTAGTTTAGTATTTGGGGAAAACACTATCAAGGTAAAAGCTGCTAAGGAAGATAGGCTTACAACTTAAAAGCAACATTTTCAGCTGTGATAAGTCTTCAGACTATGTACCATTTCATTAATTTCATTTCTGGAACTGACACAAAATATACAGACCTCTGCAGGACACAATTCATAAATATAGAAAGAAAACAACCATGGGCACATTTAAGTTCAATTATCCTTCTCTACAAGTTAAATAAGTAATTATTCATTTAGGAACAATAAAAGATCTGTTCAAGTGATTCAAAAATCAATGCTATACTGTAACAGTACAAAAGAGCATGTGACTGTATTTCATATTTTTTAGATTAAATAAGATTAATTCAGATTTTAAAGCAAACCAAATGCAGCTTCTAAAGAACTACTAAGAGAATTTCAATTGTTTGCTTGTGTTAAAGTTGGCTACTCAATACTTAGTTTCATTAACATGGTCATTGAAAAAAGAAACTCTTGAATTCTATTTAAACAGATTTTCAGCTCAATGAATCCAAGGTAAACTTTAGCCAGGACTTCTCATGCTTCTAGGCAATTTAATTTTCTGGTCCTGAAATGGTAATTACTGCAACAAGGTCAGAAAACCTCTACTTACAATTTAGTAATCTAGACAACATGAGCTGCTGACTTAGTAGAATTAAACATTCTCTAAAAACATGTAATTATATTTTTGTAATAAATATAATGAACTGGCTCCTTACCATTGGTCTCAGCTACCTGGGAGTATCATTCTTAAATATTAGGATTGGAGATCATATTTTATGGCCGTCACTCAACATGTAAATTGATAAAACAGAAGTGAGGGGTGTTGTTGGTTTTGGTTCATTTGGGTTTTTTTAAACATATACAGTGCATTTAAACCTACTTTAACTGTAATGCAACTGAAAAACCTAGGGTCCTCAGTGTGCAAAACAAGATACTGCTTTAAAAGAAGCACATGAGATCCAGGTTAGGCAAGAAAGAAGGTGAAATTTTTTCTTTGGTTCACAAAAGTTTCACTAATCTTATTAAGGGTTTAGAAAAGAAAGCACAGCAGAGCAGCCAGCAATCTGCATACATGTTATGTGACCTTATACAGTTCTCAAAGGCACTAATCACTCAAATGCAGAATCCCTAAACAGAATAATGTTAAATCAATGCTTACATTTGTTCAACTAACCTCAGAAAGAGTAGTCTTTTCTACACTGCTCCCACTTTCCAGGAAAGGGAAAGCTTTTTATGCCATTTTAAATTAATGCCTGACCAAAGTACAAGTAGGTCAGCCATCTACTCTGTAACCTAAATTGGACTTAAGTTCAAGGAAAGTGGGACAAGAGGCCCCATTAGCTGATAGTTCTTGCACTCACCATTGTGTTTTTGCAGTTAATAAAGCTGTGCCATCACTGATTGTGGAGCACTAAAACAGCAGCATGTAACCTGCATATGGGGAACAATCAGAAGACAGAAAAAAGAAAGGTAGATAATCCCAACCAAGTTCAATTTAGTGCTCTCTCAAGGACAGAGTCTGAAAAACCCTGCTGTTGAAAATTCAAGCACTCAAGAGTAATATCAAATAAGATCAAAGCTGATTATGGTATTGAAACAAAGCCTTAGTAAAAGCATGAATTACACAACTGCCTTTTTTGTCATATATGCTGCTAACTTCAATATTTTAAATGGTTACACAAGGCTTCGCAATCAATTGCTACTAAAGGTACAATAATACACCTTTATTCTTTTTGAATTTAACAACTCATATGTCAGTAACCTCTACACTCATAGAAGTTGGATAGTTATAACAGCTGAGAAAAGTAGGCATGAATAGCTTCGGAATAAAGAGATCAAATTTCTTAAGCTATTTAGTTTACTTCAAATCATTCTACACATGGTCATCAAACTCAAAACCTGCATAATGTTAGACTCCAAACAATCTGAACTCGTAACATTCAAATTACAATCTTTTAAATGATAATAAAATTTAATTAGTATTTTTGCATGATGCATAATAACATGAAGTAATCTCAATAGAAAAAAAAGTTAGTATCATGTAATAAAATCCTTCTGGAATTACAACACTGAACTTGCACACAATGAAAAGGAACAGTTTAGAAGCTGGATTTCTAACGTACTTTGCACATAAACCATATATATAATGGCCTATATGCACACAAATATATAACCCTAGCCACTGGAGTTATAGCCTGGAGCTATGTTTAACACACTGAGATTTTCAGCCCTCTTATAAAAGGCACTACCAGAGTCCACCTATATGGGATTTTACTACCTAGCAAGTGATCTTGTGCTTCTAAGTTCGGCCTGAATTTCTCACTAGATTCCATCCCACATTCTCCTCCCAAGGTTTGTGTGTGAGCTGACAACTGGGGTATCCCCACACTCCTGTCTAAAGCCAGGGCGAGATGAGATGAACAGAGAGCTGCACCGTGACACTGCAGGCAGGGCTCTGTGGCCCTGCTCACAACAGCAACTCAGCCAGTGCGCTACAATAATTTGTGGTGACTGAAATGAGTCACCTGTGGACACACGACTGCCATTACAAAGCCATGTCTCATACGGCTCATCAGTTAAGCGGCTGAGCAGCAAGGAATCAAAAGAAAGGATTAAATGGTTCAACAGCTGAAACGGCTGCAAGATGAAAGCTTTAATTATGCAGAAATACCTTCAAAGTTTAACTGAAAATAAGATCTCTATTTCCCCAAGAATAAGAAAACCAAGTGATGTGCTTACTCAATGAATAATACATTTCACATGGAACTATCTTTATCATATAGTAGAATAAAATAGATATATCAGATTTCAAAATATTGCAGACAAAAACATTAGACAATGAAGGAAACATGATATAGAAAAATATTATATACAATATTTTACAAGCAATACATATGATACTTTTCATAATCACACTCGTTAACATCATGGTTCATGTCAAAAGCATTTCAGCTGAGAACATCTGTGAAAATTAAGTACAGACATTTTTCACTTCTGGTTCTGAAGGCTTAAAGCCTTAATAGGAACATTATTGGAAAAATTAGGTTCACCTCTACAAAGTCTCCTAAACACACAAAGCTAATGTCACCTCTTATAATAAACCATACCCATGGTAACTCCTCGGTCATTTAAAACTTTCTGGAAAAGGCCAGAAGTTTCCCTAACCCAGGAGGAGAACTCCTCCAGCAACCCCAGCCTCAAGCTCATTAACACTTGTTCCTAATAAAGGCAGCTCAACAGCTGAAGTCAAGGTCACAAGGAACCTTCACACAATCAAGTCAGGTCTCAGACCGCAGCTGTTTCACAGTTGTTTTCTCCTTACTCCTAAAGCTTAGGGTACAGAGCACACAAAAGAACAATTTTCAAAAATATTTTTAAAATGTACTTTGGAGTATTTACTAAGATTATCTCAGAACAGGCAGATTCATGTTGAAGATGTATGTGTAATTTAAAAAGAGAAGACTAAAAGCACAAAAGAGATGGTGAGTCCAGCTGGAAGGATTTTCTTGTCGTTAAGTATAATTAACTTGTGGTACAAGTATCTGATGGGTACATACACATATACTCCTATAGCAGCTTCTTTGTTTCCTTTTGTATTTAACTTGAAATTCAGTTTATCCTGAAATAAACTTGTACAACTGTCCATATCGGAAAGATAAAAGAGCTGCTTCACTGAGGCAAAATATCTAGTTGATGCATCACTCACCCAAAATTATAAAAACAGATAATTCACTTAAAAACCATCGAAAAATAGCATTAATAAAGAATGTGCTATATATTCAAGAGTTTAATAATCTTGATTCATTAGACAACACGCACTTATTCTCTGCCTTGAGATGTACTTTGCACATAACATGTACTTGTGATTTGTGAAACTGAAATTGAAGTGTCCAACTCTTGGCACTTTCCAACTAATTGCCTACCTTTTCCCCTTAGAAGTGCTATGAAGAATTTGAATATTCAGAATATTTCATGGGAAGAGAAGATGCTTTATTATCTACTTTATATTTGTCACACTATCTTAGAAAGCCTGTAGCCATAATTCCAGCCGAAAACGCCATTTTCAAACCAAAGAAGGCTAATATTTATTGATCCTGTCATGGACCAGTGACACTTTAGCATTGGAAATTCTGCTCATTTCAGTCTGACAATTGATGATATAGTTAACTGTGACAGAGGACAGTCTATCAGACTTTGTTTTCATCAAGAAAATAATCCATTACTTTTCAGCTCCACAGAAGATAAATGTTAGATCTGTTTGCATTTTTAATGCCAGCTTTTAATTGGGAAATCAATACAATAACTGATTAAATTGGGAAAAAATGAGGATTATAGTCAAAAGATGAGGAGGGTCAAGGATCCCGAAAACAAGTTCTGGGAGCAGATGAGGCTGGACTACACAATATCTCTTCAAGAGTGTTCAATAGACACACTTTGCTACAGTAATCATATCCCATAAGAAATACTTTAGCAAAGCTTTTGTCAAATTATAACGATCACAGAACAGCCTGACCTCTCTAGACCAATCTTTCATGGCAAAGGGAGCCTTGCTGAGATTATTTAGCACCCTGTCCAGTCACAGCTTGAAAGTCTTCAGCGATGGGGACTCTACAATCAATTAGCTACCAATTCACAAGATATCATTCAATTTCTCAAAGACAACAGCTACATCACAATCACGAGCACCACTGTGTTATGGTGAGTTACATTTCAGTTGCTTCTTTACCTTCTGCACACACACAGCTGTAGTCCATTTTTCTTTTTTTCTTATGCTGAAGTACAAGCCTACACAGTTGAATCTTGCAGCCAAAGCCATTCACTAATTCTAAAATATGAAGGAAAATTTCATGGTACTGTTACAACACAAAAAGTTCACACTATACTTAATTCATGTAATGACATAGGTTTTTCACTATGGCCCATTTTGCATGAAATAAATTGCAGATACTCAAGTAACTAAACTTGAAAAAACACTCATTTGGTACACCCATACTCAACAGTTAGTCTTTGTCCTGGCCATGGTACATCCTGGTATAACTACCTGTTCATTATCACATGAACGTATTTTTATTGTAACATCCACTGAGACAAAGCACAAGATAAAGCTCTAAATCCAAACTATTTCAGACTTGCATTTCTACACTGGCATCTAAAACTCCTTTCAAAGGAAGGCAGCTATTCTTTCAGAAATGTTTGTCTAGTCTTATTGATACACAAATTGAAGAATTCTAATGATACCAAACCAGTCTAGCTAACATTTTGTTAGAACTAACATCCACCTGCAGCTCAACTTTAAGAACTTTTTGTAAAAGAAGATACAGCAGCAGCCACACAAATTTTCTGTTGGTCTTCATTCTGAGGCTCTCAATAGCGATGCCTGGTTCTAACTGGAACAAATCAGAACTGCAGCATACGTGTTATGTAATATCAGAAGAGTCCTAAGTTTTTTTCAAAGTTCTCCCTGGATGCTTGTTATGAGAATATGTGAACTATATCCCTACAATGTTCACCAAATAAAGAAGTTTCTAAAGATAGCCTTTTCAACCTAAAAATAGTGCAGCAATAAAGGCCATTTGAGCAGGTTTAGTACTGGCTTACAGTTGTGACTAAGTCCTAGCAAAATTAACATTGAAATTACTTTTTACTAACTCCCCCATGGTTCCACTTGACAGACACTCAAAATGCATCACCACTGTCCACCTTCTTGTGTCTGGAAAGGTTAAAGTCAATTGAAGACCAAAGCACCAACACACATAAGTTGAACGTAGGTCCTCCTAATGTCACTGACACAAAGTAATCAGGACATGATGATATAGAAAGGGTTCTTTTAGCTGTGCAAAAAACCTCTGGCTCAAGGGATCAAATATATCTAAGTACAAAGCCAGCACTTTTGCCTATAAGATAAAAGCACTGGAAGCTTATCCAAATTTTAAAAATCTCTAAAATGATATTTTATAGCCCCTCTAGTTAGGGCATTTCAAGAGTAATATTCCAGAATATATTCAATGATTTCAGGATTTGGAGGCAAGTCACTACCATAAAGCTTATTCAACTTAACACAGATAACCAGTAATTCTGCATCAAGTTCTGAATTCTGAGACAAAATCAGAAGAAATCAGATAACAAATTATTAAATGAATTTTAAAATATATAACTTCTTGCTTGAATATTTAAGTTTCAGCAGGCTAGCTTTAGACAAAACCCTAAGCTGTTGCATTTTCATTTTATGTATTTGTCATATATATGCCAAATCCCTACTTGTACTTTGTCTTTCACCTGAGATGATGATTTTTTCCCCCCTTAGGACAGAAAAACAACTGGGAAACAAAATATAAAAATGTCTTTTTAAGCTTATGTAGTTAGACTTCCAGCAGCCCTTTCAGTATTCACAGCTACATAAATTCTAACGTAAAAGCCTAGGTGCAATATGCTACTCTTTGCACATTCCAGTAACTCTCATGAGCCACTTCAGCTGCATAACTAGAGAAAGATGCACTAATTTAATTCATTCTGGGAAGCAATGCAGAGATTCCTGGAGGATTGCAACAACAGTTGACAAAACAATTTAACAAGAGCCTTAAGTTCTACATTGCTTATTTCTCCCCATCTGTAGGGTTGAACACTGCACATGTTAATTGCTATTGCATTACAAAGAGTGTTTCACAAGATTTTCATAAAAACTGTTTTTTCTGAAATGAGATTACATAACTTTGTTCTCTAACGATTCACTGCAATAAAAAAATGGAAGGATTCATGTGATACCTTTTTCCTTGGCAAATTCAAAATATATTTTGAGACGCAGGATTATAAAATCTACAGCTTTAAAGAGCCAATTTGTACAACACATTTTGATGGTATTTTTCATACCTAATAAATTGCATTCCAGTGAGTATGCTAGCTAAGTTGGATACCTTACACATCCCTGAAAATGAAAAAAATCCAAACACACTACAAACTTGAAAACCAAAATACTAACATCATTCACAATTCAACAAATCATATCAAAAGATATTATACTGAGGCAGCAATATTCACTCAGAAAATGTAGTATTTTATCCATATGTATGAAATAATCCATATGTGAAATAAATACTGAAAGTGCAAAAAAAGAAAAAAACATAAAAGGTGCACTATGAAAATACCTTTAGATGTACTTGAAAACATTGAAACATTGTTTGTCTCTTTCCTGTTATGCAATAAGGTCTCTCTGCAGTGGCAAAAAACTTTTAAAATTATTACTGTAAAACTAGTAATTTTGCTCAGCAACACGTTAATTTCAGGCTAAATTTAGCACTTTTCCTTAATTACACAAAGTGTTTCTGCAATACCTAACAAGTAGAAACAAAGGTGCTTCCTATCCCAGCCTCTTTTGCAAGAAAGGGGAGGAGGGATAAAGGGGAGATCTCCAATCAGCTTTTGTTTCTGTACAGGGCTAGTAAAAATATCCAGCTAAGTGGATCTCTATAGAAAGAGAAACAACATCATATTTTATTGGACTGATCAAAGTCTAAAGCAAAGAACCTATAGGTTATCTAGAACAGTCCAAAATAAATTCAGACTCACTGTATGATACTTGTTTTACCTGTGTTCTATCAGTTACGGAGCTGTCTGGGACTGACTTGACGAAGATTAACATTGCACTGCACAGATTTTACTTGTGACACCCACACTGCTCACAGGATTTACATTTTACCAGAGACTATTGAAGAGCCTATGCTAAACCAAGTGCTAAAAATAGAGTCATTTGATACGGACTCAACCCACATGTTGCTCTCTGATATAGGGATGCTACAAGCCAAAGCAGAAGCAGCTGCTTATATGCTACTTTGGACAAAGGATTTCTTAGCCAAATTCAAATCAATTTTATGGTCAAATCTCATTTCAAATAAATGTTAAGGTTCACCTACAGATCCTTTAAAACTATATGGACTGTCCTTTAATCTCCTCAAATTTGTGTGTATGAACATAAAAAATAAATTTGGTCCCAGCTCAATGAACAGGTAAGACATTCATGATATTCCAGGCACCTTTCCCAGTGCAGACAACAATTAAACAAAGAAACCCACAAAATATTCTGCAATGCTGTTCTAAGATGTTCTCTGCTAGCCAATCTAAGCACCTGCTTTAAAAAAAATAAATCTGGTGGAATAGTAGTTCACTGAGAACAGCCAAGAAAGCAGATTTGACAGTATCACAGAACAAAGGTAACAGGAATCCAACTAAATCTATGTCTCAAATTCTAATAATTCTGAAAAAAAGCAGAACCAAACCCAACCAACCAATCAACAACAACAAAAAACCAAAACAAAACCCTAACAAAAAACCCAAATGAACAAAAAAAACCTCACAAAACCAAAAAAGCACAAAAACCACCCAAAACCCCAAACACAAAGATGTTTCAATAAGGCAGGGAAGTGTTTTTTCTTTTTCAGTCTACAAAGTGGCAGCAATGGCAAGGGGTTTATTGTACACCTAGATTTTACCCTGGGGGAAAGGGGAAAAAAAAAAAGGAAAGAAGATACTAACATTATAAACACACACTTGATTCTTTCCACAATTTGCATCAATTTCAGAAGTTAAACATTGACTTGAAACTCAAAGCTACTTCTTCAAAATTTGGTTTAACAATAATGTGCTAACAGATTAATCTAAATCATCTGCTAGGAGTTTCAAAACAATTATTTAGCATTCACTTTTTTTTTCCCTATATTGTATTTCATTTCATAAGAATAAAATATCAGCATTAAACCTTAGAAACATCTTCATTATTTACAAGTGAATATTCTAAAAGTAAAAAGGCAAGGACCTTTGGTTCCTTTCTAGGTGGAACTTGTTAGCTTTAAAAAGTATTTCAACTGTCTTCTGGTACTTCCATTCCAAAACATTTTAAGCAAAAAAATGAAGAAAACACCTGCAAGTTTACCTTTAAATTGATGACTTTAATATAATTTTATACTTATTTTCTATTCACCCATGCATTTAAAATTGGTAAAAATCAAGAAACAAGTTCAAGCATATCTCCAATTCCCTTAATTATAGGCAGTGTAAGGGTAGAGCCCGAGTGAAGAATTGTCACATCTTTCTCAGTTGTATTTCAGCAGCTCAGGTAGCATAGCTGAAGCTGCCAGGGCAAACAACAATGCTGCATTTATATCCATTCCATTTCCCTTACTTTATTACACCTGACCATCTCTGGCATACATCTAATTATAAAAGTGCTTATACAAAGATTTGTTTACATTCAACCTTCACCTTACAGAAGTGAATTTCACTTTATAGAAATTATTCACTGCACTACATAGCTCAATACGTAGCCTGATCACTTTGTTATGGCATAAATTCATTCCAATGACAGTGATTGATGTTGTTTGTGCCACATCTCCAGTCACTCCTCCTGATCCACCCCTATGCCATCGATTCTGTTTGGGAGGTCAAGTGCTAAGCTTTATCCAGATGAAAGTGACTTTGCAAACATAAAAAGCTACTTGCTGGACCAGAGAACCAACCCCAGACATAGCACAGCCAGATAAACACAACTACCACAGAGCACATAGCAAGAACAAATAGCTGAGCACTAGTGAAAAAATCTGATTTCCTGTTTTAGTCACAACACAGACTATCACTTGTTTTGAAGTAACTTATCACTATGAGTAGAAGCAGCAACAAACTCTGGAGCCAGTTTAACAAGCTACAAGATGTTATATTAACATAAAGAATAGGCAAGTACATAGACCACACACAAGATACCCTTCAGAAAAAAGCTGAAACCCTGAAAGAAAGGCAAAAAGATCTCTTCATTGCTTATGTGTAAGCAGTAGGCATACAAGTAAGAGATTATATTTTTGCCTTTGGAAACATAAATCAAGCACATTTAATAACGCTGAAATGTCACTGTATGTGTCACACAACTGAAAAGTTTGTATGTGGTTATAAGAGTTTGTATGGGGGAGAGAGGAGTGGCCAAGAAAGGAGGGGGTGCACTTCTGCAGTAATGTTCATTACTCATTTGAAATATTAGCAACTTTAAAGAACACTTAACACTCCACAGATTTGCTGCACCACAGGAGCACTAAGTGGTACCTACCAGAGGCCACTACTGCACGTTAAACAACACAGCACACACAGCTCCTTCTGCAATGAGCTGCAGAATTCCACATTATTGTGGGGGCCTCTGGTCCCACCCATGTATGTTCCATGTTTCACTTTACCAACTCCACAATTTGTATGGGATTTATAGGTTACAATGTCCTGACTCAAACAGCACACTGCAATCACCACGAAGGAATTCCATGCATCCATACCTCAAAAGAGAAAGGACGACAGAAGTGACTATCTGTCCTGAGAAGCTCAGCTTTGGCAATCTGACAAAATACTACTACTTCAGTATTACTTTAATATTACTATATCATGTAAGAATAACAGGGAATCACACAAGACTTTTTAATAGCTGTCCCCAAAGCCACATTAGAAGAAGAAAATCACATTACCTATAAGGATACCTCTACATGAAGCGGGAGAGAGGGGAAGTCCACAGTAACAAATATAACAAAAGGCTAGAAATGGCAAAAGATAGCAGAATGAACACATAAATAGTTGTATTGGTACTCTGCAAATATATTTAAAGCTCCTGTGTATCCTTATTGTAACAAGCTTTGCAACAATGCTATCACTCACTTTAATGTTGTAACAGAGGCAGAAGATCTATGAGTGCTGACAAATAATTTCAAGTGATATGATTATTAGCCCTCAAATTATAGATTAAAAGTACTTAGGAGCCCAAAGGAGCTTTTTTTCAAGAATTTTAATATATAATTTGGGATGCTCTGGCACATTCAGCACACAGGAAAATCCTGAGGATGCCCAAGCACTCCTTCACATTCCCCAAGGGAGCCTTTCCCCCCATCCCTGGAAGACGACCTGAGGTGGTACAGAATAACATCCAGGTCCCGGCCATGCCTCTCCTGCCTACTGCAAAATTTAACTCTGTCTTGGCCAGAACCAGGACAAGTCACTCAAAATAGAACAAGATTCCATCTGAGCATACTAAGTTGATAATTATTACATAGTAAAAAGAAATATACAATACAACCAGATTCTTAGCATCACCTTCTTTTTATGAAGGTACCATCCTGAGTGATGGTGACTACGCTGAGGACCTGGGTTTTAACACAGCATTGAATTTGCTTTCACAAGGTATTCTGATCAAGATACAGAATAATAGAAACTCAGTCTGATGTTACATTTATTTTAAAAAAGTCTCTGAAAAGACAGAGTCAAGAAATATTACAAAGCTAGATGTGTTCACCAAGCTACTGCCAAGCTATTTACCATTATTACTGCTGATCTGTGAACGGATCAGAAATCATGACTGATCTACTGCCCAGACAATTTTTAAAAAAGCCTGTGGAAACTGTAAATAAGACCAAAACCAGGGCTGATAAACCTGTGTGGACTGTTTGCTGAAATGAGCCCAACCTAAAGATCCTAATTTGCAATTCACATTGAACTATACCAAGAGAAAGTTTAATTTCCCTATCTCATAAATATGAATATTTTAAGCATCAAGTTTGAGAAATTCTGAGATGGAACAGAATGTTGTCAATGAAATTTAGAATATAAATAAAGTGCTGTTAGGTAGACAGTTAGAAATATATATTATCTGACTATATATATATGTGTGTGTGTGTATATATATATATATATATGTGTGTGTGTATATATATATACTAATTATCTGACATCAGATAGATTACCCTGTTAGAGACAGCAGGACTAATTAGCTAACTGGGCACCTAACAGGGTTGTGGTAGACTCTACATCCATTTATTCTAAATGGGAAGTTCTCTTTGTGGATTTATCTAATTCCAGTAGGGATTCATTGACACAAGTCCTGTGGATGGTTTTTTTCAGAAAATATCAGATGATTACAAATGGTTCTTTCCTGGATTAAAATCTATTAATCATTCTTTTGCATTTCTTCTGCATACTTTTAGCAATTGGATAATCAACCTACTTAAACATTTTAAGAGCAGCAGCAATTAAAATCTGTTTAATCAAATGATAATATCTTTAAATGTCTATAGAATGCTAATGCATGATCCACATACCAAAACTACCTATTCATTAAGGTGTCTCCAATACATGCCCCTGAGGATACAGCCAAATTTGCAGCCCACAGAAGACCCCAAGGTGGAGCCATGAAAGCCCAAGGGAGACTGTGACCCCATGGGAACCCCAGGCTGGAGCAGGCTCCTGGCAGGACCTGTGACCCCATGGAGAGAGGAGGCCACACTGGAGCAGGTTTGCTGGCAGGACCTGTGGGGGACCCACGCTGGAGCAGGCTGCTCCTGAAGGACTGACCCTGTGGAAGGGACCCACTCTGGAGCACTTTGTGAAGAACTGAATCCGAGGGAAGGACTCATGCTGAGATGTTTGTGGAGAGACGTCTCCTGTGGGAGGAATTCCATGCCAGAGCAGAGAAAAAGTGTGAGGAGCAATGAGCAGCTGAGATAAATGTGTGAGGAACTAATTGCAATCCCCATTCCTTGTCACCCTGTGCCACTCGGAGGGCACAGGGAAGAGAAAAATCAGAAGTGAAGTTCAGCCTGTGAAAAAGGGAAGGGTTGGTTGAAGGTGCTTGAAGACGTGGTTTTATTTCTCACTACTCTACTCTGATTTGACTGGCAGTAAGTTAAATTAATTTCCCTGAATCGAGTATGTTTTGCCCGTGATCATAAATGGGCCGTGATCTCTCCCTGTCCTTATCTCAACTTGTGAGGGTTTTTTTTATAGTTCCTCTGTCCTGTCCAGTTGAGGAGAGTGACAGAGTTGCTTAGTGGGCAGCTGGCATCCAATCACAATCATCTCACCAAAGGCCATCAATGACACACAGAATAAAACTTTTTTTCACTTAACTTTCCATTTAGGACTTTGTTTGCTTAAGATAGCATGGAAGTGCGCTTTGGGAAGTGATACTAGGAATTAAAAGTTATTGGCTGATCATACTTTATCCATATGTGCTAGTTGTTACTACTTGCAGTTGCACCAGCTTTCAAAAATGACAAAAACCTCAACTCTCAGAGCCCTAAAATAAAAATCAGTGAGAAGGCAATACTCTCAGGCGTGGGTGTAACAGTTTCTAAGAATTTAATTACCCAAAAGAGGAAAAGCTAACCACTCCATTTATTTCTCTCTGTATCTGAATGACACTAGACTGACAGCACTCTTTGTATGAAGCTCTCTAACACACAAAAACTAAAGAAGAGTTGTGTAAAGGAAATGGTTACTCAGTTTGGTAATGGTTACCCTATGTAAAACTGTGTGTTCACATTTTGGAATGGAACCATAACCTCACTCAACACAGCAAGAACTTCAGAATAATTTCCTTGAAATGAATTCCCTCTAGAGCTTGAAGCAAGCTGTTCAGCAGCTCCTACAAGTTAAGCACAATTGTATGTTGACCACATATTAGATTACTTTGAGTGCTTAGATTATTTCAGGTAAATGAAAAATCAGAGTTTTGAAGCTTTTATCTGTAACTATTAAGGGACAGAGAGAAGCTGAAGAATTTGGAAGAGATGTTTTTAATAATGTTATTCAAGGACTGTGGAAGTAAGCATGCCTACAAGTTGATGTTGTATACATGCCGTTCCATTAAATACAAAGAGTTCATCTAACAGATCTATACCTGTTTATCACCCATTTATCATTTCTCCCAAAAAGAAAGCAGCATTGTTCCACTCAGCAGGGAGGTAGATATCTGTCAAATTGCCAAGAAGTCTCAATTAAAGGAGACGATAAGAGGCGTAAGTCAAACCAAAACCACGTCCCGTTTGTCCTATGACTCACAGCAGATTATTTATTGAAATCTATACTTCACATTACCCCTGTTATAAAGGGCACATTAAGCATATTCACCCTGCACTTTTAATTTAACCTATTAAGTCAGAAAATAGAAAAAAAAACCCAGCTCATTATATTCTTTGTCATATTATTTTTAAATTAATCAAGTATGGCTGTGCATCTGCTATTGAGAACAAAAAAAAAATTTCTTATTTCAATATTCAGCTGCTATTACTATGCCAGGTAAGAAGTTCTGTGCAAGTTGGTTTTGTAACCCAAAACACCAGGTACAAGAACTCTGCTAGGCCTTTCAGAGCTCAGGTCAGTGTTTACATTTTGCATATACATACAATACATTTTGTTCTACAGTCACCAGGTAGCAGTACATTTATGTGGTATGTGTGAGAGATTAATGTACAATCATACCTGAAAGTTAGATTTGAGCCCTGTTTGTGCACAATAAAATAGAAAGAATATCACACTTCTGCAACAAGACACTTCACAATGAACAGTATAGAAACACCAAGGTCAGACAGTTTTATTAGTAGCAAACAACTCATTACTTTATATCAAAAGCTAAGAGCTTGCAAGTACATCAGGATTCCTTGATACATTAATCGAAACAGGCATAAGAAGATACTTAGAACATACTTGTGAACTCCTCTGAGTTCACAGTGTCACTTAAAGTCTGAGTGGTATCCATTTTCAGGGCATATACTATATTATATCTACAAGTTTATGTCAAAAGATGACATAAAATCCAGGCTTTTTGATTTGAGTAAAACTCTTTCAAAGAAATATTTAATAATACCATACAGAATTCTCATTCTTACCATTTCTGCTGTTATACTGTAGACTGGTTTGTCATTCACTGCTCTAGGGTATGTGACAAAAGGCAAAGAAGGTTGTTTAAAATTTTTGTTCTATAGATGCCTGAGAATTAGTTCTTAAAGCAGAGTCCTACACAAACAAAAAGGGTTAACAATATGCACTAGCCCAAAGTCAAACAGTTTAAGACACAGGTTTCCAATACTATCAAAATATTTACAATACCTTGTGTAAGCCAGAACAGTTTTTAAATATTTACATATTCTAAAAATTGGAACTAAACCACCTTACTTAAAGCCTGAGAGATATTTTCTTTTTGCCTTGGAGCTCATTACTGTGTAGTGTTACAATGGCCACGCTAGTTCTAGCCCCATTTACTAATTAGGGCTGGAAACCTCCTCAAATATTGACACATCCTGTTCACCAAGAGCCACAGGACTCTAAGCAAGTGCCCCAGTGGCTCAAGCAGAATCCCTTGCACTCCAAGGAGCACTCACCAAGGCCGATTCTAGACCAACATCATTAGAGAAATTTGGATTACTCCCCTCCCCTAAGCAAGGCACCCTAAAGGATAACACATAAAGGAACAACATTCAAGTCTCATGACAAATTGGATTATGGAGACTGCGAACCAACCCCAGAATACAGCAGTTGTTTTACTGTCAACTCCAGGTCATTCTGCTCAATCCCAGTGAGCCAACCAGCCAGGTAACATTCATATTAAATACAGCATTCTATTCAACCACAGAATATTTAGCTCGCTTTATCTCAGCACAGTTACATCACTGTTTTATTTTCTACTTCTTCCTTTTCATCTCCTGGGAATAATTCATCACTACATTAAATCAAAAATCAGTAACTGGGTTTCGTTGAAAAGAAGAGTGTCATGTCTTGAAGTCCTGGGGATTATGGAAGAGTTTGAATTCAATCCCATGTTAAAAAGAAGTTAATCTCAGAGACTAGTCTAATTCAAACATCAGACACTTCATTCCAGGTCTCAGGCAACAAGAAAGTCATTAAATCCTAGCATTTTTTAAAAAAGAAGAGATTCCAAGAACCAAAAAGGCACTCATGTATTACTTTATATGGCTGTTTAAAGAAACATATTAAAAAACCAAAGCAAAACAAAACCCACCTTTAATCTGCATCTACTGTTCTCCTGGCTTACTGTATGAGAAGATGCAGTTTTTCCAGGAACTGCTACACTAAGAAAACCAGGCACCAACTCAGAAAATGAAAGCTACCTTTGAGCTTCTTTCTATTACAACACAGATTTGTACAAGCACAGGCAACTTTTTTCTAGCAGCACTGCTAAGCATTTCATCCAATTCCTGCAATAAGCACAGAGCTTTCTTGGCCTGCATTTATAGGCTACCTATTCAACTCACAGACACCTTCAGGATCATTTTAGTCACAATCAGGGAAGCATAGAATTGACATATGGACATCTTTAAGCACATAGCTCACTCAACTCTACAGCAGGGAAAGGTGTCTATATGCTCCACAGACAGACCTTGAGAACAAAACTTCTCATGCCTCATACTAAATCATCCAAACATGTCATCTGGTCAAAATAACAGGTTCATTGATTTCCAGACCAACATCCAAGTGGCTCATCACAAGAAAAGAAAGCAGACATCTACTCACTAGAAAGATGTATCATCTAGGTTTTTCTGAAGGCACTGTTTAAAAACATTCATAAACCACAATGATCTAGACCACAGGCAGAAAGCCATGTTATTATGATGGCATTCCAAAAGCATAAAAAAGAAAAATTTTATCCAGATTTGTAAACTATTTCCCAAAGTGAGTTTGGAGCACTTGAGCACAGAACAACCATGGCAAGGTGGCATCTGCACACCTCTCCTCCTCACCACACTGAAGCTGTGGTGTAGCAGAGATCAGGATCTCTAAAATGATGCTGCACTGTGCCAAACAGACATGCTCCTTATGCTAATATGTGCTCCTGCTTAAACTGATTCAGTCATAATTGGCAGAATATAACTACTATCTTTGAAGGCAAATTGCAAGTTTGACAAAATATAATTTCAGGCTGCTACAGGTATAAAGCAGCCAGAACATTAGCCTTCGGTGCTAATAACCTTAATAGTAAAGAATGCAATTAACAAGTTTTGACCATCTGAAACATAGCTGGCAAAAACTCTTTTAGTTACTGCTGACTTTTAAGCAGAAATAAAAGTCATAATCTCATGTGTGCCCACCCTGCCCAAGAAAGCAACGAAGTGGTGCTTTTCCACTGGTCTCATCAGAAACACACAAGAACGATCCTTTTGTTGCACTAAAACCAAAATGAAAACTCAGTTGCTTACATTATGTAGTCTTCACTATGGCTATTATAATAATGCACTACTATTGTTTTAACTTTCAAAAGCAGGGGAAAGGTTGTTGGCTTTAAAGAAGTGCTCAACAGATGCTGGCATTAAATCCAAATTAGCAGAAGGGAATCCCTCACCCACTCCCCAACAGCAAGAGAACATAGTCTCATGGCAGCCTTTTAAGCAGGAGGTTGTGGAGCACTTGAGAAACAAAAGCGCCCAGCATATTCAAGGCTCATTTTTTTACCCCAGTCTGGGTCAAATGATCAAACTTACACAAACAGGTACAGGAAACGTGAGCAGTGTTTTAAATTATCCTAGCTAATCTACGATTTTAATCAAGTAATCCAAGCGTTTAAAACTGCAAGACTGTAGTTTTCAAACTGTTCAGTTTACAAAGGACAGCGTATGTCACTTGCGTCTTTCTGGCTTCCTTTACTGCTCAAGCGAAAGGATGATGGCTCAGAAGACTGAAGCTATCAGCTTCTGAGTCACCTCAAGCAGAGACAGCTGAGAAAGACAGATACAGTGAGCCAGCCAGACACTGTACACATCCTGTTCTTCCCTAACCAGGTAGCCTCAGTGCACATAAAGAGACGTCTGTCTCTCACACAGACGTTTCGGTCTGGGACATGAGGAGGTTCTTCCCAAGGACCAAAAAAGGGAAAGTCGAGATAGAAGGCGGCAACGGCAAGACCAAGAAGTTTGACTGAGCTGGGCTCATTAAAAGTGCTCAGGAGGCCCTGAGCTGTGTAAAACCCCACTGTCCCCCGCTGAAACACCTCCTCCCACCAAACCAGCATCATTACCTGCCATCATCCGGAGCGCCGGGATTTAAAAAGACGGGAGGAAAAACCCAGCCGCTCAAGTTTTAGGACTCCATCCGCGCCTTCTTTTCCTCCCCTCCCCAAGCCAAAGCCGTCACCACCACCGAGTGGGTCACTAAACTTCCCAGAGCAGGGAAGGGAGCTCTCCCCTCCTACAGGAACCGAGCCAGTGTCGTCATCCCTCGCAAGCCCCAGCCCTGCCCTTCCCCGCCTGGCGCCGTGCAAGGAGAGCTTCACCTTCCCCGCGCTCGCCGCAGCGGCAGCCCCGGAGCTACGGCGGGGTGGGCGGCCCGCCCCCAGCGGGTGCCCCAGGGGTCGTCCCCCGGCCCGGCTCGCTCGGCCCGACCCCAGCGCGGGCAGCGC